>JAEQML010053152.1:0-40777 GCA_016904865.1 Pissodes strobi | reverse complement strand
ACTGTCATATTACTAATATTTACATACTGTTGTCAAGGGATCTAACAGGATTGATAGTTATATTTAAGAGAGAACAATTTTCTAAGAAATAAATGATAACTCTCGAGTGCCTAAACATTTTAAAATGAAATTTTCCGAGTTTCATCTTCGATTGTTGCTTACTATTTTTAAATAATGTTTTTACTATTAGAGTTAAAAATTAATTTTGCAACAGCCTCAAGGGCAATGATTAAAATTATTGCTTCTTACTTGGCTCGCCCTGCACATTTTGATTAGATATTTTTCCTATACAATTAAGAAAAAGTCCCTCTAATATTCACACATAATTTCACCAAAATCCGCTAAATTTAAAAAAATATATATTTAGAGCCAAATTCGGTTCCAAATAAATTTGACCCTGAGTTTAGGTAAAGATAAACTAGGGGATTGTAAAGAACCAGGCACACTCTCTATGCAAAATGGCTTTCCGCTAAATTGGCTGAAATTCTGATATGAAGAAGTTTTCTCTATATCGATAAAAATTACTTGTAGTTATAATTTATGACCAGCATTCAACATATATATGCTACAAACAATGTCATTGGTAAGATCGTATATGAATGTAATAAATTTTACATAGGTCAGACCTGTAGACCATAAACCAAACGTATAAAAGAACACCAAGCTTACATTAAAAATACACAATTTCCCAGATCACATATCTCGTCGTCAATTTTACGAACCGACGTAACTCACTTTTTACAATTTCACAGGACAGCGTTTTAACATTTGTTACGAGTTTCGATTTACTAGTAACAAAAAGTTATTGAAGCTTTTTGACTAACTACCCTTAATGGGTTAGTAATATGATTATTTTTAAAAATTCACGAAGTAGTGTAACTAAGGTTATATCCGTTCGTGAAGTTACGTGTTTTAGGAAAATGAAGTGTGCCCGTTGTAACTTAAAACCTATTAAAAACGCCACTTCGTGGCCAAGTAGAGCATCCCCTTTTATATATTTAAATTAACTTATCTCAATATTTAATTTTTTTGAATTACATCAATTCGTTATATTGACGACGGTCTGTCATCATGTATTACTATCACTGAATATAAAGCTTCAAGTATTTTAGTAATAGAACCGTTATCAAAAGGACGTAAAATAAAATAAAAATAAATGTGTTTTTAGTTTCTGTGAATTTTAGTAATACAGTTAACATATAAAATGTATAACCCTTTTGCCATATCGAATTTCTATGCATATGAACAGGCTTTTCCCGTATATTTTAGCACCCACAACTACTGTAAACACAACAGTTAGAGGATTCTTCCTAAACCGCCAGTATCCATTATTATATAAAGCAATAAGCATAGCAAAACTGTTAACCAATTTTTGTTATATTGTTATATCATTCACTAAAATAGATAGATTTTTGTTTTGATTTACAAAAAAAAATATATTATATGCCTGCAATTGCTGTGCCCATTTTTGAAATACTTGATAATCAATATTTCAGGATGTATACTTAGTTGCCTGTTTATTAAATAAATCCCCGTCTCGCAGTAGCTATGGATGGAAATTGTCAGATATATCTTATGATGCTTATTATCAAATATTTAAAAACTAAGCAAAGCAAATGCGTTCATATTATATTGAAATCAGAAGAAAAATATCTTTAATTTTAGTCAATAATAATAATATACAGGCTATTCCATTACAAATATCAGAAGTTGGTATCATTTGACAGTTTCACGATGCTTATTTCTTTTATCTGACAAAGGATCCTGACGGTTTAAGAAGAATCCTTAATATCTTGTATTTAAAGTTTTTTCTGGATTCAAAAATAAAGGCGCTAAAATATACGGGAAAACCGAGGGGAAAACCTTGAACAATATTACTGAGGTTTGTACTTTATGTACATATGTACGTGTGTACGAGACTCGTGAAGTGTAGAATGGTATTGTAATTAATATGAATCATGGAAACAAACAATCTGTACAATAGTTCAATAAGATAGAATGACGTATTATATCGCGTACAAAGTCAGCATAAATATATAAAAGTTAAATGAGATGTAGAATATCGTATACTGAATAAAATCACTATATATCGACCGTTTAATAAGATATTATGGCGAATGATAGAGTCTACAAAGTCACTGACAAACTAATGTTAATGCATATTTTACGGATTACTTATTCGTAATTTGAGTTCACACTGAACATATGATTAATCATATACCCTTTCGGAATATTGACCTATTTACTTGTATCACCTTTTTCGGTTTTATTACTTTGCAACTTTTAACCCTTTATTATTTTATGAAGATTGTGTCTTAAATTACTGGACTAATATGAGCATAGCGACTAGGGCTCTTTTGCAAATTTAAGAAATTTGATTGGCTTTCCGGTAGTTAATTCACTTATGCACTTTACAATTGTCGTAGAAGAGATTTAAATGAGCTACTGTTTAACTGTGAATGCTGATAAATAGATCTGAGAAGCACTTGAATTTGTTTATTATAATTTTATACTTGTGTTTAGTTATATTATTTAAAGAGGCTGAACTTAACTGCATATTGGATTAAGTATAGGGAAAGGGACATTTCACATCTAATTGAACTGCAGGTCTACTGCTGAAGATCTGATATTGTAACGTTGTAAATGTTACTAACTACAGTAGTGCGATTTTCTCCTTCTATTGGATTTGTGTTATCGATACTCTCACCACCTTACTTCCTGTATTCCAATCTGCTCGATAGGTATATCCGTTTGGAGCGCCATTTGACAGATGTGTTATATATTCTTTCTTGAGAGAATATATAGGCACTTCTCGGCAGAACACTCAAGGCGAACAGGCCGTTTTCCTTATCGAAATTTATCGTTGCTATTTTTGACGTTCTCCACCTGATGGGGTCGTTGCAGTATTTGGCAAATTAAGTAGAATGTATTTTTTCTAAAATTACCGGCCATATCGTATATAAACGTTGTGTGATGAACCCTTTTATAAAAGTATGTTGGACACGAGTGATTCTATTTAAGATGGCTAAAGTTATTTATCATTCTGCGGGATAGAATTTCTTTCGTGTATAGCATTTCCTCCTTTTGATGCTGACCAAGGTATCTCGACTGTCAGTTAGCCGTAGAGCGACCTTTTTGTCAGGGTGACACAACCACATGGTGGAGACGTACTTCACAGGAGACGCCAGTGTCTACAACTCAACCAGATACAAGTAAATTTTTTTTTAATTTATTTAAGGACCTTAGTTTTTGATATAGTCGTAATATCTCATTGTAATTAATTAATTTATAATTAAACGACGGTAGGTCGTTTGCCTTAATTATCGTATATGGCTTATCGTTATGTATCATTTTAATTAATGAATGTATATTTAAACGACTGTAGGTCATTTGCTCTCTTTATCGCATATAGCTTATTGTTATATATCATTTTAATTAATGAATTTATAATCAAGCGAGTGTAGGTCATTTGCTCTAATTACCATATATAGCTTATCGTTAACTTAATTAATGAACTGATGAATATATAATTAAATAACTGTAGGTCGTTTGCTTTCCTTATCGTATACAGCTTATCGTTATATATCATTTTAATTAATGAATTTATAGTTAAACGACCATATGTCGTTTGCCTTAATTGCCGCATATAGCTTATCATTATATATTATTTTAATTAATGAAGTAATAGTTAACCTAACCGGTTTTTAAAATATTAGGGCACATCTCATGGCCTATCGACTAGGTCGTTTGTGTCTATCGTTTATATTCTCGTTAACTCTTCTTTTATTTATTGATCTGGCTTTCTTGCTTATCGAAAAAAGAAACTGTAGGATATCTAATTTTGTACATTATATATATTTCTACATCTTTTCATAGTTGCTATGGAGATACTAAATCTAATCTTTATTATATCTGATATTATCTCAGGTAGAGTCATTTACCTAGTGTCAGAATAGCTGATTGAGATATTTTTTGCTGTACTTGACTGTAAAGCTCATGGCAGTAATTTATTTCACATAACTAAAATTTACAAATTTAATTTGTTGCCTCGACTTGAGCTCAATTCGTTTACCTATAGATATTTAACGGCTGTATATGTACATATTTACCTTACAGGTTATTCTATTGATTTGGTATTATCAAGTGATTGTTTGTTCGTCTACTAATATTATCGCTGCAAAGGGATTAATTTAGGTTAAGTTTGGTTAATGATCATTTCATTTACAACTGCATATATTTACTGGCTATACCTATACAGTATGACTTGGGCAATATTAATGTTATAAGACATAGTAGTATCTTAATTTACTTTGATTTATTATTCTGATAATATCGGTGAAACACATTAAAAGAGAACCTTCTTATTAGTTTATGGGCGTAACCATAACCTCAGATTAATTTGAGATACAATTAATTGTCCTGAAAGGGTTTGTGTACGTTTACATATTTACGCAAATAAGTTAGTTGGAATCTTGATGTTTATTTTGGTAAATTGCGGTCAAAATAATATCTAATTTGTGTATCCACAGTTTTTCAACGTTCTTTTACAGGGTATTTTTGTAAATTTTTTTACCCTATTTCCAAGGGTCAATAATCATTGATAAATTTCTTGTAAAAAATTTTGTGGTACCCTGACCTAACTGCCCAGATCTGGACCGACGCCTTAAAAAAATTGAATCGGCTGAGTAATCCTGGCATATGGACTAACTAATGAACAACTAACAAGTAAGGTTACAAAGGTTACATATTTGGCACCCAATGCTTAAGGCTGGTTACAATATTTGTGTGGAAGTCTTGCTTCAAGGAAGCCGTTTTCCATGAACAGAGGAACTGACGGATGGTCAGCGTCGTAATGTGACGTAGTCAAATACCATCACCATTTTACCGGGCTCCGGGAAGCGTTTTCTGTGTGTCTTGTTTAACAAAGTAAAGAATGAATTAAAGTTAAATACTAGGCTGGTAGAAGTGTATTATTACATCTAAAAGAGGATGATAAAAGCATATCATCTAACTTGTCTGCAAATGTAGAACACCTTAAAAATAAATCATTATTTACCCAATATTACCTTACAGACCAGTCATTAAATTGCATTACGTTAGTATTTAGTCTTGCTAAGAGTCAAATTCAAAACTTCACAAAGTACTCGAGCTTTTCACTATTTTGCTATTCTGTTTCGTTTTAATTGTGTTTGTTATTAGTAATTTTAATTTTTGGGTTTCTGACCTTTGAAACATGGTGGACATTTGTTCCTCGAAAGATTTTTTGATTTTGTTAAGGTCACTTAATTGACATTTGTGCAATTTACACCCTGGGACCAGGACCGAATAGATCCTACGTCTTCTAGTTCAATTTGATGAACATTTAAGAACGAAGTGGAGTAAAAGGTAAAAACTTGACACAAAACGATCAATCCTCAACAACAATATGAAACATATTTACAAGTTAGAAATAGTTCAAAAAGATCCAAATTGGATGAAATGGTTGAGATAACTTCTTCAAAATGCCAAACCAAAAGTTTTTCTTAATAAATTGTTAATGTACTTAAATAAATACTAACTTTATGATATATATTAAATAAACTGTGTCTTTTATTTAAACTAAACAGTGACTTATAGTTTCTTATGACCAAGTGAAACTTATAGACCACTTTACTGATCTGAAAGGGCATATAATAACTATGTACGTGGCAAAATTATTTTATTTGCACTACTGGGTAGAATGATATACCATTATAAATCAAGAAATTTAAAACATAATAAAAACTAGCAGAATACTTCCTTATAAATGTATTTTATTGTCATCTGGAAGCACACGCCGCAATATTCTAATATAGGAGTAATGAACGTTTACTTTGTTAGTTAAAGGAAATACGAAGCGAAATATAGCTACATAAAATGTGTTTCAAAGCAATAAGTAATAAGATATGCTCCACATATCAAATATGTCAAGCGTGAAACTGCAAACGTTGGAATTCTGCAACATTTCATGCTCCTGGAGAACAATTAAACTATGCTGAAATCTACTTATATGATTTTGTTTAATGAGTATACTAATCCTCTGTTGCAATATAATACCTATACATCTTGAAATAATAATTATTAGGTACTCCTTTGAATTTGCAACTAAGTGGAAGGAAAAATCAGTGGGAATTTCTGCTTTACTTTATTCTAAAACTCCCAAATTTTGAAATTTAAATTTCAATGTGAAATATCCATGGTACAAAACCAAAAGGATGAAAGCTTAAATTGGATTAAATTGACTTTTTTTTATCTAACCATTCATGTTATAATCATATTTCCGGCTCAGATAGTTTCGATTGTGTGTATTTTCCACGTAATGTTCGATAAAAGCTTTGATATGAAATTATTTTATGTAAAAAGTAGTAATTCCATTGCAATCAAGAGGTAATTGCAAACGAATAACATTGCCTAATAATAGAAGCTTTTAGACATGGTCTTATGCAACATAGAATTATGGCACTTCACGAAAGGGTCGATCTAGCCCTTAAATGGAACTTCCTGTGCCGGCACAGGAAAATAGTTTTAGTCAAAATGCCATGAAATAAATTCACTTTCTTTATATGCAATATATCATTCTAACACGACGTTTACGCTGCCATCACATGACGTATGCCAATTTAGGTTTCTTGTTCTTTTTCTGCATTTTGATTGCAAAAGTTTTATCTTCGCATATCGTAAAGCCTGAAATCTATTTCGTTTTATTGAAACATTCAGCATAGTCCATTCACGAGGCAAGTTTGTATACTAGATCGACAATCTGGATACAAAACCGTTTTTATGTTGGAATTCTCGTTTATCAACGGTCTTTCATTTCCGACGGAAAGTTGATTTAATATTAAATTAATTCGACCTCTATTTTTACACGCCATGACCGATGGTTATTGCTATATAATTCATTCCATTCAATTTTTAGCGCTTTCCGGATATACCTGGAGAATAATATATTATAGTACAATTGCTCTGTTTATTTAAAATGAAAAATATAGATAGCATCAAACTTGTCCCGAGTATGCACAGTGATTCAGACTTAAACAAATTGTATCTGAACATTACTTCTTATACTATTCAACAACATTTAAATATCTTTGTTTGTAAAAGCTATGTCTATTGCAATAAAAGCTTATCACAGTTCAATAACAATCAAAATTATCATCAATATTAAGCAAGGGTCCCCGAGCTACCTTTCAATTATTACTACAATAAAATTACTCTTGGCCAAAATGTTTTATTTAACAATAACAATATACGAGATCTACTTAATAATAATTGAAACCAAATTAAGAATCTACTTCTTCATAGCGCAGTATTTGGGAATATCAAAAAATTAATTTATGATTTTTAGGATTACATTTAAATTTATTTTGATGAACATTGCAGACCCATTGCAGTGTTTTAAAATGATGCGTAATTGCTAGTTGTATTTCATGCAACGCAGTCTGAAAATGTTGGTTAAGTATTTATCTACAAAGAGAGTTAAAAAAAGCAGGCTCTTTTTCAAAATGACCATATTTTCTACTTGTGAATACATTTCTCTCCTTTTTGGTTTATTTAGCTACTTACTATATAAACCATTGAGAAATGAAGAGATTACTGGAACATTGTAAAGGCGTGACGTCATCAGATATGAAATTCGCATTGGGATATATATAGTGGGACTTGTCGCTGATGCAGTTCGATGGCTGAGGGGCAGAGGAGTAAAACCCTACAAAAACAGGTGGCGGCGAAGGCCGTCAGTAGCAGTAGTTTGGTTTTTAACTGTTTTGATAGGGGCTGAGTGAAATCAAATTTTTTTTATCGCGTTCCTTTCGAAACTTATTACCCGTGCTGTTGACTATATTAATCTATGACAGTGACAGAAACGACAGCATTCTGGCAGCGGGTGGCGTAGGTCGCAGCCTAGCAGCAGAACGTGATCCTATGCAATTACGTCACACCTTTTATTTCAGGAACCGCTTAACGAATTGATTTACAATTTTGAATATGGCTTATTTTTATGACGTATTTTGGATAGGCAATTTATTTACTTATTTATTTATTTATCCATTTATTGTTTATACTTAACAGATTCACTATGCGTGAATAAATCCTATTATAAAGTACAACAGCAATCAAACACATTAAACAGGAACAAATATTAATGAAGTATTTAGAGTATCTCCCTAACCACTGCTTTAAACGTATTATAATTCATACGGAATAGATCCACATTGTCCTGCTGTATATCATTATAAATTCTACATATATTATATAACGGTGATCCTAATTGACGGTTATTCTGGGTTACATCAGGTATGTAAAAAGATACTGGGTTTCTGGTAGTATAGATTGGAACATTAAAACTTAAATTTTCCAGAAATGCAGTATCACTTGAAAGGCCATTCACTATTTTGTGCAAATAGAGCATGCATGATAACTCTCTACGTTTGGTCAAGGATTGAAAACCATATCTGTTACAAAGTGATCATGAGGACATGGTAAAATCATATATGCCCACTTCCTTAAAATAAAGGTATCGGGCCATTTTATTTTGTAGCCTTTCAATGGAATATTTATGACATTCATAATATGGGCTCCAAATTATACATGCATACTCTAATATAGTCCTAACAAATGAAAAATACAACTGTTTCATGCATTGAAGATTTTTAAAATCTTTGGAATTTCTTACAATGAATCCATACATTCTACAAGCCCCATTTGCCACATCAGCCACATGAATGTTGAAAAATAATCTGGAATCAAAAATAACACCTAGATCTCCTATTTGCGTGACGTGAGAAAGTAAAAAATTATCAATTGTATTCAAACTGTATCGGACTTGGTTTCCTAGTATAGGTAAGAATCACACATTTCTTAACATTGAAATGAAGCCCATTTTCCAATGACCAATTGGTAACGCTATCCACATCGGACTGCAAAGTTATACAATCTTCTAAGGCATTAATTTCGTAATAGATTAGAACATTAGGCAAGAAGCCTTTTTTATAACCTCAGTTACACTATTTATATACATGAGAAATAATAGTGGACCCAGATTGGATTCCTGTGGTATGCCTGAAGTTGGCTTAAAAGGGCATGACATATAGCCTTTCATGGATACAGCATGCTGACGATCGTACAGATACGTTTTTAGAAATTTAGTCAAGTTGTGGTGGAAACCAAACTCCTTATATAATTTATCAAGTAGTATTGCAAAAGATACCCTATCAAAAGCCTTTTCGAAGTCCGTATGGACAACATCCACCTGGCCGCGCCTATTTAAGACATCTGATATACTTTGGATTATTGGTAATAGATTACTTGTGGTTGATCTTTGCTTCATAAATCCGTGTTGATACGTTGATATATTGTGTTGCATGGATAAATAAGTATACATAAAAATAATTGATTCGAAAATCTTACTAGGTATCGATAGTACAGCAATTGGACGATAATTAGTGACATCTGTCTCCTTTTTTAAATATTGGACATACTTTGGCCTTTTTCCATTCATCGGGAAACGTGTTAGTTTTTAGGCTTAAATTAAATAGAATTAGTAAGGGATGTGATACAATTTCTTGAAAACCTTTAAATATAAACGATTGAATACCATCTGGTCCAATTGCTTTACCGTTTTTTAGTTCATTTAAAGACTCCAAAACGTCCCCAACATTAATGTAATTCAGTACTACCGGCAAACAGTTAACATTTAATTTAATGTTCGGATTGCTATGTGGGTTTTGAGTATATACACTATTAAAGTATTCTGCAAATGCGTTACAAATATCCTTACCTCCTTGATATTCGATACCGTTCAAACACATTTTATTGGGAATATGAAGGGAACCCTTTTTATTGTTTACAAATGACCAAAACGAGCGCGAATCCATACCAATATTGTTTTGTATTGTATTTAGATACGTCAGTTCTGCAGTTCTAATATCACGTTTTAGTTCCGGTCGAACTTTTTTAAATTGCATATAGATTTCATTATTTTTATTTTTATTGCATTTTTTCCTTAATTTTTCTTTAAATTTAAGTTTGTTTATAATTGATATGTTAAACCAAATGGGGTATTTTTTTGCTTTTGTTTATATTTTGGAATATGTTCATCAAAGATATTGTATATTTTATTGTAGAAATCATTACATTGGTATAAGATTGGAGGTATGCCCAGTCTGTTCTGTAAAAGCTGTAGTATAGAGATAGATAATCAGCCTTCCTAAAGTTGTAAGAGGAAGCAATGGAGTTAAGTTCCCTCGTTCTAGAGTTTGCTACAGATGTATATATTTTTAAAGTAGGATGATGCTTATCCTCCGACACTAGCCCACAATCATTACGGAGGACACGACAATTTAGTCTCGAAATTACGACATCTAATAGGCGATTCATATTGTTAACTATCTGATTAAACTGAGTTACATCGAAAAAATTCAAAAACTATGTGAAACTATCTATTAATTTATCGGTTTTACCAGTATCATAGTTTCGTTTTAAGTTTGTTAAGTTCAAGTCACCTATTATGATAAAGTCCGAGTTAACCAAGTAGTGTTGCCTTTCCAAGAAGTCATATAGATTTTGGTACGAGTGTAGAGTGCAGGTCGGTGTGACATATACAGCAAATATATATATACAAATGTACTTAGTTAAGCTGAGCTTAATGCATAAAAGGTCTATGTTATCATCCTGTAAACTTATTTCGATTATTTGAGCATCATATTTATTCTTAATGGCTATAAGTACACCGCCTCCTTTAGATTTACAAGTACTATCATAGTTACGATCCTTCCTAAAGACATTGAACATATTTGGAAAAAGTTCGCTATTACTTACGCTATTGTGTAACCATGTCTCGCTTAAAACAATTATTTCATATTCATCCGATGTAGCCCACATACTATTGCGAAATTCACTTATCTTAGAGTTCAAACCTCGTACATTTTGATATACAATGTTCAGATTGTTTTTACTGGATTCCGTTTCCCTGACCTCGGTGATAGCGGCGAAATCCCCCCTGACTTCGGTACCCTCGACGAGAGTTCTGGGGATACGTTTGACCCACGTTGCGACCCCCACTATGGAAGATAAATGACTTCACAACAACATTGACCGGCCAGGTTGCACTATCCATGACTGCGTCGTCATACTGGGGACTTGTGGAGATCTTGAGTGAAGCTCTATGATCCTCTCGGCCTCTTAGTTTCTCACAGCTCAGCACGGAGATGTTGTTGGTAGTTAAGTGATTTTTGATCTGCTCGTCACTGCAATCCGAGGATAAATTTCCAATATAATACCATTTACGGTCGCTCGCAGCAGAGATTGTAGAACTAGAATTGTCTGTTCCCCTAATTGATCCTCGAAGTTTCTCATTTTTGGAGGAGGGGTGTGTTAAGCCTGTTGGATTTAATTCCTTGGGGTCCATATGCCTTGAATCCATGTTGGCATATGTATATAGAAATTAGATTTTTTTTTTAATGAGCCCATTGTTTACCGAATCCAAAACGAAGCGGTTAAATGATTAGAAAACTGCAATATGAAAAACCGACGTATAACGGAATTCATCTAAATTGCTGTTCAGTTGAAACGCGGACGAAAAATTCTTATTCTAAATTTTAATCTATGCATCTCTAAAACTAAGAGATTTTTAAATGCGGTTTTTAAAATATTAGAACATATCTCATGGCCTATCGACTAAACTTACAGGTGTTTTAATATAGTGGATATTTTGTATGTAGGGGGTATTAAACAGATATATTTTTCCCGGAAATTTGCAAACATTATTTTTTTTATTTTTTTTTATGGCAGTGGCACACACACTAAAGGGAGATCCTATGGTGCTCGACGAGCGGTGTGTGTGCGAAGATGTTGATTGACACGGTTCTTGAATAGTTGTAGGTTATAATTAGTGGGAAACAGATGTCCTGGAAGTGAGTTCCACAGTGATGCAGTGCGCCAGACAAAGGAGTTCTGGTAAAGCGACGTTCTAGGTGTTTCTAGTTGTACGACGAACTGGTGCGCTCCTGCCGTCTGTCGGGACTGTCTGACAGGAGTTGCCAGGGGCGGGATTATGCGGGCCAAATCCTGGGAACATCTGCCGTGAAAGTATCTGTAAAACAGAGACATCTCGGCCACATGTCTGCGATGTTCCAGACTATCCAGATTCCGGGTCAACTCCGGATCGCCGACGAGACGCACAGCCCTCTTCTGAATGGAATCCAGCAGCTTTAGGGTATGCTTTGGTGCGGCACCCCAGATATGGGAGCAATATTCTAAGCACGGTCTTATTTGCGCTTTGTACAGCAAGAGCAACTGCTGCGGTGTATACAGTTTTTTGTTGCGAAATAGCGCACCAAGCTTCTGGGAGGCTGATTTTGCGATGTTAGCAACATGGTCATGCCATAACATATTGCTGTTGACCGAGACACCCAGCAACCCGATTGACGAGGATAAAGGAATGGTCGATCCTGCCATAATGATATCAGGGCCCGCTGTATTGGCCCGCTTAGTCACCGTTGCTGCTTGGGCCTTTGCTGCATTGAACTGGACCAAATTTCGGTCGCCCCAAGTTTGAACTTTCTCCAGGTCTTTATTAATTGCTGTAATCTGCTCCTGTCTGCGGTGATGAGTCTCAGTCGCTGGTAAGGTTTTTTCTGATCTAAAGTGGGAGACAAGGGTACTGTCATCTGCAAAAGTGTAAACAGGATTATTCGTTTCGATCAGCAGGTCATTAATATAGATGAGGAACAGAGTTGGTGAAAGTATTGCGCCCTGAGGCACGCGCGCGTTGATGGTGAATGTGTCCGAGATATGTCCATCGACTGCAACGTGTAGGGATCGGTTCTTAAGGAAACTGGCCAGCCAGCTGCAGAGAGAGGCGGGCAGTCCCAAGGACGGCAGTTTGTTGAGCAGTCCGTCATGCCAAACTCTGTCGAATGCCTTTGAAATATCCAACGCAATCGCTCGAGACTCTCCATAGTTTTCAATTGCCCTACTCCATATATGAGTGACATAGGCCAATATATCTCCTGTCGATCTCTCTTTGCGAAAGCCGTATTGATTATCGCTGATTATTCTGTTGCTCTCGAGGTACTTGAGTAGTTGCTGGTTGACTACACGTTACATGACTTTGGAGATTATTGGAAGCAAGGCAATTGGGCGATAGTTTGAGGGCGTGGTTTTCTTGCCTTTTTTTGGAACAGGTTGCACTCGAGCGACTTTCCAAGAGGATGGGTAAATGCCTTTTCTGTAAGAAAGAGAAAAAAGCCTGGAAAAAACGGGTGTTAGTTCGTGGGCGCAGTTCTTTAGCACGATGGCAGGTATTCCGTCCGGTCCTGATGCCTTTTGCGTATCTAGTTCTTTAAGGATTTTGCGAATATCACGGTGAGAAAACTTGACTTCTGCCATGGTAGTGTTGATGTTCGATATAGTGGGGAGAGTCTTGCCTTGGGGCACGTCTAAGGTAGAGTGCGATGAAAACATTTTGGCGAGCATGTTTGCTTTTTCCTTGGCTGTAGTCGCCGTGATGCCACGTTCGTCCGTCAAAGGTGGGAGATACGTTTTTGTAAAGTTGTTACTTACTTCCTTTGCTACCGACCAGAAATTCCTGGAACCACTGGGGCATTGCAAAAGTTTATTCCTGATCCTTTGATTGTGTTTGTCTTTAGTTTCGTCGATCACACGCTTGCACTCGTTTCTCGCTTCGATAAAATAATTGCGATTTTCAGCGGTCTGATTTTGCTGCCAGTACTTATAGGCTTGCTGTTTCCTTCCTACAGCTCTTTCGCATCTTTTGTCGAACCAGGGCTTTCCTTTCAATGGTAACTTGATGGAATTTGGGATGTATGCTTCCATTCCTGAGGAGATTACTTGCATGATCTCTTCGCAGCAGTCTGACGGGTCGTCAGTGGCAAAGCAGACGTCGAGCCAAGGAAAATCTAGGTAGAACTGCCTTAGATCGTCCCAGTTTACAGAATTGTAATGCCATATTTTGCGAGGCAATGGTGGATCCTTCTGTATGGGTGGCAATTCACAAACCGTTGTAATAAGTTTGTGGTCGGAGGTACCTAATGGCGGACCAACTGTAACCTTGTACTGGTCAGGATTGGTGGTCAGAAAAAGATCCAGGAGGGCGGCGAATTCGCCCCTCTCTGAGATTCGAGTTGGTTCGTCTACAAGTTGAGTAAGCCCGCAGCTGATGGCAAATGCTTCAGCTTCTCTACCTTCGTTGTCGGTCTTGTTGTGATGTTTGAGCCAGTTGGTGTTGTGGGCGTTGAAGTCTCCCAGAACGATTATTTCTGAACTGGGGTGATCGACCTGTATTGAGTCAAAAGTGGTAGCTAATGTTGAAAAAAAGCTTTGGTAGGCTCTATCGCTCGGAGGGCGATAGAGACAACATATAAACTTGGTTAATCCATGGCGGTGAACTTGAGCCACATGACGTCAAGGTTGTTCGTTTCGAGTGTTTCCTCGCGGTGACATGAAAGTTCGCTTCGGACAAAAAGGCATATTCCGAACTTATATCTAAATCGGGTATGTAAGTCGTAACCAGGATAGAGGTAGTTCACTGTTGTTGTTGTAGAACATACTTGTGTTTCTGTAAGGGCTAATATGTGTGGTCTATTTGCTTGTAGATGTTGGTGTACTGAATTTATATTTGTATTTAGGCCTCTTATGTTGCAGAAATCCATTCTAAATTGGTTCGGTATCTTTGCTGTCTGTGAAATGCGGAATGAAGGGCTCCCAGGGCCACCCAGCGCCCGGAGATCCGAATGGCCGGGGAGTTTACTTCCGGAATATTTTGATCCTGGAAGCACCATCATGTCCATATATTCCTACTGTGGAACCCGGGACCACCAGCGCGGAAGCGGAACGTGATTTGGGAAAACCACTTAGCGCCTCCCAATTCTGGTGGGGTGGTCTTTCACCGGACGATGTGAGTAGGCTTATGCATCTACCACCTAGGGCCGCTTCCACTCTAAGCATCGGCCTCATTGGACACTTTTTAATAGTTTCAGTTTTGTTCGGAACAAAGATGACCTTTTTATTCATTATACTAGAATTCTTAAGTGATTAATAAAAAAAAAATACTAATATTCCATTCGGGGGCATAACCCTACACTCTTAAGAGAAAATTAAATCCACAATATACAGGATGATTGAAAAATTACGAAATGTTACTAAAGCATTGTGATTCACAAAAATAAATTTTGCTTTAAAAATATTTGTTAATTTTTAACCACCCTGTATATTGTGGACTTAATTGTTTTACTTGGAAATGTAGTTACATTTACGAAGGGGATATTAGTCATCTTAAAAAAATAATGCTTACTTAAAAGTTCTATCCTAGCGAATTAAAAAACGTCGGATAAATCTGAAAGTATCAAAATTGGATTCAATTTTCTTTTATATGCTCTTTATACCCACTAAAAAAACATTAAAATGTCGAAGTTTCCAAAACTAACCCAAATTAAATTATAATATTTTATATATAATAACAACTTCTTTTCCTTTTAAGCATTATTATATAGTGAAATAATTTAATGCCCACATCCCCCCCCTGTTAACTGTTGACTCTATATATGTATGGTGTGGTGTGACCAATACAGGCAGGTCAACTACCTTTTGGGCCAAAAAAAACAGCTATATCTGCCCAAATGGCTGATGAGCATTGTTTTGAAGAAAAAATAAATATAAAGAGGATCGTCAAGTACTCCCAGAATATTACCTCATTGTTCGAATCCAAAACTAAATGGCGGCGTTTCAAAAATTGCATTGTTACTACTTTTATAATATATTTTATTCCTCTTAGTCTCTTTAAAAAAAAATTAATACAACCTGGCATCGTGTAGTGGAAATCGGAGAACTACACTTTCTTGCATATTTCATGACGTTCTAATTCAAAATGGCAAAAGAAAGTCATATTAATAAAAAAAATCAATAAAAGTGGAGCTTTGTGATGTATTATTTTAAGGTTCGACTTAATCAACGCTAATCACAGAATGCCTTAAAGAAAACATCTTAAATAAAGATTAATCTGCTAAATAAAAAAAAAAACAATTACTAATCGCATCGCGGCGATAATATTAGTGGACAAATGTACAGTTAAAAGAAATATTAAATGAAATAAATTAACCTATGAGTAGAATAAATGGTCAATGAAGTGAGCTCAATTCAGTAACCTGCATATGGACAAAATCCTAAAGTGGTAGTTATGTAAGACAGTCTACTGCCATAAAGCTTAGAGCAAAATACAGTAAGTTCGTAGCATTTAAGTAAAGATACGTAATACAAAAAATAAATAATAATCACTATAGTGTTAGCAAGATGTTTGCTGCCCAAAATTATATTATATACGATAATGAAAGAAGTCGTTATTAATAATTAATCAAATAAAACTCAGCAACGATAATAGTGACGATAAAAAGTCATTTAACGGTAACTTCGATAAAAATAAGATAAGTAATTAAATTACCTATAGTAAGGGCAAAGCATTTAGGCAAATTTACGTACCTAATACAAAAAAGTAATCAGATATTTACAGTGATATTACCAAAATATAGGCTAACCAAGATAATGTCGTATACGGTAGTGAAGATATTTGCTTGTAGTTTGGCTTAACGGTATTAGATACGATAAAAGATAATAAACGATAAAAAATCATTTAACTGTAGTTTCAAAAAAGATAAGGTAAGATATTTTAAGTAAAATAAACAATTATAGGGCCTACTTTTATGCCATTATCATACCGTCACACAGAAGTGGAATTCACTGGCAGTAGTTAGTGGCTATTCATTAACTCATAGGTTTACTTGGCTGGCCCCAATTAGAGTTTTACTGCTTCTTGCGAGGCTGCACGTCACGCCATGTTGGTCGGCATCACTTCATCAAAAGGGTCCCAAACTGGCAGGAATAAACCTGGAGAAACTCTCTAGGCTAGCTAAAGAGCGCGTGGAGGAAGGACCCTAGTTAAATTATAAATAATTTTAACTATCTAACATAGAAACACAAAGATAAAACATACACTTTTGAAAAGGGTGACATCACGTTGTATAAAATAAATTTACGAGACGATATTGCTGATAATACGTGAAACTATTAAGAGCAGAATGCTTGCCATTTTATCCCATGATAAATTAAAAAGGATGGTCAAAAATTACAACGATAATATTTCGACTACGAAAACTTGTCTTTTCTCTACCTACGCGTTTATAGCTCGGCCAAAAAATATCTTCGACAACCGTTAAGAGAACGTTTGAAAATGAGGAACGACTACGAACACTTTGCAACTGCATCCATATTCAAAAGTTAGTTAATGTTTTAAATTTTAAGATATAAATTCTAAATTCAGAATAGGTATGCTAAGTTTTAAGGAAATTTCCTCAAACTTCGTATCTTTCAATATTGTTCAGCAATATTTCCCAATCATAAACTGCCACCACCGAAAGCCGTTTCTCTTTCAGATTCAGGTAAAGGTGCAGATATGTTCTATATTGTTGTGGAGGATTCATAAATATCTTACAATTGTTTGCATTTTTCTCCACTTTAATGTACGATTTCTGAAGTAGAGAAAAAGGCAAAATTTTTTAAGGTAAACATGTAAAGGTTTAATTTTGATAATCGAATTGTCTCAATGAAAGTATTCTTTCTTTCTGTTTTTCTTAATAAATGAAGCCTTTCGTATTTTTAAGAGCTTGACAATTAATTTAGCCTTTGTGGGTAGCAATGATATAGGTCTAAAATACGAGGCATCGTTAAACTCCTCCGATATTTAGTAAATATCAAGAGCCCTTTTTAAGACATTCGGAAACTCTTGTTAAATGAACCATTATAGTCTGTACCAAAGCACTAAAAGCCGCATCAATTAATTCCAGCATAATATTAACAGAAAAGTTATCCCATCCGATGACTTTTTACTTTTTATTTCTTTAGAAACTTGTTTTATTTTAATATGTTTCTACCGCGACTTCTATGAAAAGCGCAGAGGATAATGCAATTTACCAGACTTATGCTGAGTTATAGAACAATAAAAAGTATTTCACTGGTTGGCAGTCAAGTTCGTTGGACTGAATGCATTTTATTCATTAATTAGTAGTTGCTTTCAACATTAGTGTAGCTACCATGAATCTACGTTGATAGATGTAAAGTTATCAGTGCTTTGGCTTGTACAATTAATTTTTAATATTTCCATTTTCTACTGGATTCGACCGAAGACGATTCCCGTCAACCATGTCGTATTAGGTTAAATACGTTAGCTTTAATAATACTTAATATGGATGCAGAAGTGCGTTTGAAACTATGGTCAGCAGTGTTCAGCTTGGAGTAGCTGAATTATATATTACTTGGTATTCTTGAAAATTGATTAGTTCTCATACTTAGAGCCGTTGGTTTTCTTTGTTTGTATTTATGGAAGAGAAACCTTATGTATCTCTTGACTAACGCGAATATTAGCAAAATTTGAAAACATATTTTAAGTGGATATGAGTTTTGAAATCGGTTTCTTTAATGAGCATAAACATTATTTTTTCCTACCCATTGACATGTTGTATTTTGCATTTCCGGCAGCAGAAACTTATTAAAAGTACTTTCAGTAATTAAAATTCTTTATCTGGTGGCTTTAATAAAATTATTTGGTAAAAATTCTAGACTTCTTAGCCCTATAATCAGTACTTTATTTTTCACAGGTTTTCTCTCCTTGATATTTGCGGACAGATTCTGTTTCACAGTGTTCTGGGGTTTCATCATGACTATGTAGACGATTAAAATTAGTGCTTTAAGGTCAATTTGTTTGTCTGTTAACGTGATGTTTTCTAATTACCACATATTGCATTAGAAAAATATTACGGAGTCATGATATAACCAACTTTGCATTATTTTTTTAAGATGTATTAATCCGTTGCTAACTAAAGACATTTTTTGAGCCTTTAAAACTGAATTCAAAGAAACCTAATGGGGAAGAAAAACAATTAAACTTAATTAATAAAATTCGGTTAAAGTCGAAGAATCCTAAAGTGAGAAATCGCGTTCTAACATTATTCCTACTTAGAACTGGCAGCAAAAATCACGGAATGCATTAATTGATTAATTGAAAATGCTTAAACTTTCAGCTGGAATTTTACTACGGAGGAAAGTTGAATAGGGTAAATCATTCGAAAGATATTTCAAATTAGTTTAATATGGATGCCCAATTAATATTGTAAAGAAGCTTCGATCCTAAACTTGGCGCTAAATTATCATATTCGTTTTATTGCACGCTAAACTCGGGCATAGTTTAGTCGTCTTTGTTCTCTATAACTATTAAAATGGCTAATTTCGCAGATATAAAATACATAAATTTCGAATTTATTTTGTGGCTTTCACCGCGGAATTATAGCACGTGATTTGTATTCCCCCTTTTTCGTTGATATTTCATTAAACATTCATTAATTTGGTAATGTATTGGTTTTGCACTATTACCACAATTATCGCAAAATATAATCACAAAAATATGACTATTTATCTGGTCATTTAAATTTAATAAGCTTATTTATAAAAAATAAGGGAATGCACCTTTAAACTGTTTGCCGAATCCAAAACGAAGTGGCTAAATGATTAGAAAACAGAAATCTAAGAATCCGACATACAACGGAATTAATATAAACTGCTGTTCACTTGAAAAGCATACGAACATTTTTAAATGAAGATTTTAATGTACGCATCTCAAAAACTAAAATATATTTTTAATGCGGTTTTAAAAGTATTAGAGAACATTTCATGACCTATCGACTAGGCTACCAGGTATTTTTAATATTTTGCATATTTTGTATAGGGGGTAGTAAACAAATGTATTTTTTCTGAAAATTTTTAAACATTATTGGGGTTTAACAAACTAATTAACAAAATAAACTAATATCCCCTTCGTAGACCTAACCTTACAATTTTTAGGGAAAAAAACAAATCCACACTACGCAAAGTATAGTAAAGCATGGTGATTTACAAAAAATAGTTTTGCTTTACAAATATTTTGAAATTTTTAACCATCTTGTATATTGTGGATTTTAATGTTTTATTTAAAAGTGTAAAGTTATGTTTACGAAGGGGATATCACTCATTTAAAAAAATCCTACTTAAGGGTTCCATTCTAATGAAAAAAAAGTCACCTTTTATCTTGGAAAAGTGGGACAAAACTGAAAGTCCCAAAAAAAACATAGCATCGGAAATATGTCACCAATACTGCCTGGTTCCTTTTTTTTAAATATTCCCAACTACAATCTGAATATTAAAAGTTCTGACTAAATAACAGCTAATCACAGAACGCCTTAAGCAAAACCCCTTAAATAAAGATTAATATGCTAAATAAAAAATCAATTATAAATTAATCCTATAACAAATATACAGTAAAAAAATAGGAAATTAAATAAATTAACCTGTGAAGAGCATAAATGATCAATGATTGTTTACAGGGGAAATCGAAGTGAGCTCAATTCTCAACTTGCATATGGACAAAAACCTAAAGTGGTAGTTATGTAAGATGGGCTACAGCCATAGGGCTTATAGAAAATTACAATAAGTGCGCAGCAATTAATTAAGTAATCGTAATGCAAAAGGTACATCAGATAATCACTATAGTGTTAGCGAGACACTTGCTAACCAAAACAATATATCATATACGGTAATGAAAGAAATCGGTTTTAATTAATCAAATAACGGTAAGAAATGGTAATAGTTACGATAAAAGATCATAAACAATTAAAAGTCATTTAACGGTAAGTTCGATAAAAATAAGATGCGTAATTATATGACCTACTACAGTAAGGGCGTATCATTTAAGTGAATATACGTAACACAAAAAGTTAATCAGATAATTAATTACAGCGATATTAGCAAGACATTAGCTAACCAAAATAATATCTTATACGGTGGTGGAGAGAGTTGCTATTAGTTAATAAATTAATGATAAAAAAATAGTATCAGATACGATAAAAGATAATTAACGATTAAAAATAATTTAACGGCAGTTCCGAAAAAGATAAGGTAAGATATTATAAGTAAAATAAATCATTGGAAAGTCTACTTGTATGCCATTCTCATACAGTCAGTCACACGCAAGTGGAATTCGCCGTCAGTAGTTAGTGGCTATTCACTAAGTCATACGACTACTTGGCTGGCCTCAATTAGAGTTTTACGGCTTTCTGTAAAGCTGCACGTCACGCTATGTGGGTTGGCATCTATGCTAGCGAAAGAGCGGGTCGAGGGAGGACCCTATTTCAGTTATACAGGATTTTAACTATCTAATATAGAAACACAAAGATATAACATACCTTTTTGAAAAGAGTAATACGTGAAACTATTAATGATAGAATACTTACCATTCTATCTTATGATAAATTAATAAGGATGGAACACCTGATGGACAAAAATTACAACGGTAATATTGCGACCACGAAAACTTGTATTTTCTCTGCCTACGCGTTTATCGCTCGGAAGGGAAGACCACGTCAATTGCCAATAAATATCTTCGAAATCCGTTAAGAGAACGCTCGAAAAAGAGGAACGACTACGAACACTTTGGAACTGCATCCATATTTCAAAGTATGAACTAATTAATGTTTCTGTCAAGGGAGCAAGTTTCCATAAGCTTCTTATGCCAGCCAATACAATATTTTGCATAGGATTTGCTAAAACTGTTAGGTGTCGCCATAATACTCTCCTATCCTATGACAGATGCCTTAAAATGTGAAAATATCATAACCGATATCTGCTCTATTTTTCTTAGGAAGACACATTTATGTCTAAACGACATCGCGCAAATATTCTGAATAAAATAGATCCGTTTTATTGCTCAGGCGGTCACCAATAGAAATAATATATTGATTTCTTAAATTTAAAGAAATATTCATGCCATAATACAGTAAGTGCTTCAATATGTAAGACTACATTTGTCAAATAAAATCCCGTCAGAGTGGTCAAAAATATCAAAACTTAAAAAGCATCCTTTTCTATTTCTGCATTTCTTGCAAAGGCCTAATTGTGGTTTAGTCTATTATCTAAGGTATTTGTCATTGTTATTTGTATTTGAAAATTATAATTTTAAGCAATTTTTTTCCCAAAAAGTGCTAGTGGTTGTTCTTCTAAGTCTCGTTCCCTTTTCTGTCCATAATGCAGCTTCTCTTATATTTTTTGTTGTATATTCTCCGTTTTATATTTTGCCATTGCCTCTCTCGCATAATTTATTGAATATTCACCTCGTCATAATTGCCGTCTTTGCCATCTTTACTGTTGACATTAACGGGTAACTGTTCCATGGATCCATCCCTTGGCCTTTTTCCATGTATACATCATATGAATTTAATTTTCTTATGCTTATTTCTTGGTCTAAACTACCTTACAAGTATGTTGTGGAATTGTAACTTTGCTGCCGGATAGAAATTTTCGCTGGTTCTGAGAGTAGTCAAGTTACGAAATTCCACCAGCAAAAAAGATCCAATCCCTCTTGAGGATTTTTGATGGTGAATCTTGCTGAGTATGAATTGGGTTTGAAAATTTATTTTATTTTGATAAAAGCATTTTTTTGACTGACCCTGTATATCATGGTATCCAAGAACCACAACAGTATTTGCTCAAAAATAGTTTGAGAAAAAGATTGAAGATACATTTGTAATGTGTACAGGGGTCAGAATGACGTTATTAGTAGAAAAATTGAAAATATACTTCCACTATGTGTCTTCACTGCTGGTATAAAAGCGGATCTAGGGATAGGGGTCAGATTGGCGCTTCTAACAAGCTGCAGTGAGGATCAGAATGGTATTTCCGAGAAGGAAACAAGAGATCAGAACGGCGTCTCCACCACTGGGCATTAGGGATCAGAAATTCCCCTTCACCACGCGCTATAGAGAAAAGCTGTTTGCTGTCGTTGACTCCGTGCTCTTTCAGGTTGTGTAGAGAGATACACATAAATAAAAATGAAAAAAAAATGAAAAAATGGCACATTATCTTTTGCTACCGATATGTTTTTGTTTAACGTGTGTTTTTTTATGTAAAACTGTTTTACCAAAAGACATTTCACAATTTTTTCCTGCAACCCCAAATTTATTCAAGTAGAGTATATTTGCCTCAGGCAAGATTTTTGTACCTGAATTAAAGAATTGTACAACGTGGGCGTGAAATCCTTTGAACATAGGCCATCTGCCTGGGCTTCTGTGCATCTACTCACATACCTATTCAACTCGACGCGGCAGCCCGGCCTTGCTACCAAAGGCATACATCCTCCTCGGCTAAACCTTTTTTATGCATTCCGGATTCAGTACGCAGCTTCCGAAGTCTATTTCCCTAGCCAATGCTGGGCAATCGGTAAGAACATGAATTTGGCACCATCTGCATACCAGATCCTCCATGATCTGCAGCAAGAGCAAATGCCTGTTCAAGAGATGCTTCCTTATGAAGACCACTGTTAAAAGCCTTATGTCCCCTCTTTTTAAATTCATCAACGTACTCAAGCTACCAGGCACTGTGTCTCACAAAAGAAACCAAACCTTCCTCATTTCTGCAGTACCCTGCTACGGATGCCTGTTTCTCTAATTCATGGCGTTCCTTAGGATGGAAGCAACCGTACTATAGGATATACCTATTATAGGCTTGGGTCTCAATGTATTTACTAAGAAACTTTGTCGTGCTAAACGATCAGCCTCCTCGTTTACAGAGACATTTGAGTGCCTCAGAACCCATACGAGACTGACCATATTATTTCCGCCTAAGGCCCCAAGACTCAGTCAAGAGTGAACTCTGTCAGACTCAAGGGCTGACAGAGCAGCCGTGCTGTTCGAGCAAATGAAACTGCCCTTCCCTCTAAAGGTTCTTAACAGGTTTTCGTCCATACATTTGAGGTTCGCATACTCGGCCAGGAATATAGGTGCATAAGTTCTAGGAGCGAAAGCAAGTCGCACCCCCATTGTTTCTCTGTACAAACTCGCTTTAGTAGGACTATCTGTTTTGCAGCCGCCTGTATGCCAGACAATCCCTTTAGCCGGAACTGGGCCGCGATGTAACCCCAACCACGTACCCCTACCGGGTACATGAAATTTGAAATCTCCTCAAGACTCTAATATATCCCCTCGGCTATTATTAGACTTTTCAGTCTCTAAGTAAACCTCAAGGCTTCATGCTGGAGGAAAAGGTATAGGGTTCTTACTGCTTCCAATCTTATCCCAATTAAAGTTGATGTGCATATATAAAATTAGAATAAATCGAGAGATTGAGATTTTTTTAAAATGATTTAATTCCCTGTCATATCATTTTATAGAAAAGCGGTTTATGCTATCTGTCCGACAAGTCCATAGAATGTCGACAATTATTCACATTTTAGCGATTTATATCATTCTTAATTTTATTAGGAAAAACCTTGTTTCTTAGGCCCCATGTTTATATAAAACACGAAATATTTCCTGTCCGATTTAGCTTTATGTTTGTCGTGAATGATGCAGTTACATCAAGAAATATATTGCCATCTGACGCGTTTTTATGTCGTTTATGAAGGGGAAATCTCTGATTTATTCTGACCTATACGGAATTCTACTGGGAAACATTCTAGTTGATTAATCCAAGTAACATTTATATGTACTATATTTTACTGCTGACCCATACAATAATACTAGCTTCAATAGATGATCTCTCCATAAATTAAATGCGAAAAACTAAGGCACTATTTAATATAAAGGTTTATTTAATGAAAATAATATTTTATCAAAAACTGCTCGAATAGATAGGTAGAGAGAGAGAAAGGGAAATGCTTTCATTTCATTTCAAGTGATCATAGAACGCACAAATTACAATTTGACTATTTCATATCAATGGTCCTCAAAAATACAATTCAATTATTCCCACTAAACTTGAATAAATAAGTTTTAGGAATCGCATGAAGAAATAGTACTGAAAGACTACAGCATGATAAGATTGTCTGTTAAGTAATTTATTTCGCTAGTGTTAACTCATATCTATGCCATGCTCTTTTTTGTCTTCTAATTATATATAATTACTTTCATTTCAGATTAGAAGAAACTGAGAGTGAATACAGTTAAATATTAAATTTAAAATTTAAATTGAGTAAACTTGCAATTACCGATACGTAGGCCAGAACGAATTGTCGTCGAAGCATGCAAATTAGGCGCTAACGCAAATAACGGACAGTAGGGAGGTTATTTAGGTAAGGCGCCATTAACTTGTAGACGGCACAAGTTAGAAAATCGCAAGTTGTAATATGGAACTAGTTTTGGCTCGTTTGGCAACTGTATAAAATATGAACCCTAAAATCAGCGATGGACACCAGAAATTTACCAGTAGCAATACAAAAATATATAAAAAACAATAAAACCAGGAGTTAAATCAATTTAGAATGAAACATCGGTTTATTACCATAAAATGGTAGGATGGTCATTTATTAATAAGAACATACTAGAAATGCTTTCCTAATGACATTCTGGAATTAGTACGCGTCAATATGACTTAAAGGAAACCAAGCAAAGATCGGTTTTTAAATTTTAGAGAGTATTTTATCTACCATGCCGCAGAGGTCACCCCAATTAGACATAATTTCACTTGGATCAACACTAACGATACTCCTGAATATTATGGCGAAGGCAAATTTAAATGAATTCTTGACATTATACCGCGACTTGTCGACCGGCAGATTCTAGACATTTCGATGAATGAACGAAATTTGGCTCGTTACATCTTAAACCAAGTTTTCCAAGCTTTCCAGCAGCCTATGTACAGGATTTCTGGTTATATTTAAAATGACAGCCAAAATCTGTATTTCAAGAGTTGTCATAGCATATCAAATTGAAAAGTTTTAGGGCTTAACCTGAATCGCAAGAGTGGGCTAAAAAAAGAAACAATTATTGTCGATCGAGTCTGTAAAAAATAAACATCAAGTTCCCTATTTTAAATGGCATACCGTATATGGTTCATTTATCGGATAGTCTTTTCGCTGCTGATTTCGAATATACCAGGTTTGATTCTTCCAAACTAACTGAGAAAAATGATAAAAACTGCGTCATATAAAATCAATGCATTAGACCAACACATTATTTAATATCGTTTTCTTTCTAACATATTGATTTTATGGCACAGTTTTTGTCATTTTTCTCAATTAGTTTTAAAGATAGAGGTATCAAACCTGGTATATTCGAAATCAGCAACGAACGGACTATCTGATAAATGAGCCATGAGTAAAACTTTTAAATTTGATATGCTATGCTAACTCTTCAAATAAAGGTTTTAGCTGTCATTTTAAATATAACCAGAAACCATATACATGGTAAGTTATCTTTGCTCAGCTTGATCACTCACTGAGAATGTTTTTAATTTTATGTAGTCTGATTTTGAGTGCAAGTCGATCCTCAGCCCAAAGGCAATGTGACAATAATTACTGTTTCCTAGAGATATATCAATCGAGTAATTGACCTTTCGATAACTAAATATAAGATTGGGATCAAATATTATTCTCAAACTTTGTCATTCGATTATCAGTCCCTGTTGGAACAGAACAGAAAACCTAACTGATTCCAGTTGGATTTACTTTCAGTTCATCCTCATTTGAGTGCTAATAATAAGTATCACTGACACCAATTTATAAGTATTATCAGCAGTTTGCAACAAAAAGATTTATATCCATTGCATAAATTATAAACAACACTGAACTAATTATTAGAAAAGATAGGTAAGTACATAAAACAGTCGAAAACAGTCGCAGCAAAAGTGTGTTTTACAGAATAATGCACAGTCAATTGAATGATCATATTACACGTTCCAAAACTTGACAAAACCAGATTAAATACAGGCTATTCACATAATGATGTTGTATAAGTGTTATCAAAATTAATTCAATCGTTAGCCTCGCGTTCCGATAAACTCCACATGATAATCGATTATTTATCCGCGCCATTCTGGGCAGAGATTTGTAATCAAAAGTCTCGAATGCAGCTATTTGTGCAGAATATGTTCGGTTATCAGCAAATAGCGAGTTAATAACAATTTTAATTGAATACCCCCATTCATTAGAGGAAAACTGCTAAGTTACGGTTTGCATCTGGCCATCTTTTATTACAGCGATTAAGCCTCCTATTTCTTCAAGGCAATTAATGCCGACCTGTAAAGGTGGAAGATGGCGCAAGAAGCCATTAATAATTTTATTAATGTAGATTATTCGAAGTTTGACTTCAAATGCGAGTACAAATATTTATTTATTTATTTCAACGTACCAGACAGGTTATAAAAACTCAACTATAAGGCAGGAAAGAAAATCATTAGAGAACTATTAAGGTACAGAAGTTCGTATTTGACTAAATCTATTGAAATATTATACGTGTAAGTAGCATCAATAATTAATTAACAATATTAAATAGTTGTATATGGCGTGACATAATCCAGTTATTAGAAAAAAAAACAATTCAATAATTAACCTTATACAAACTTAGCATTTTTCAAGATAGAAATATCAAGGCTTTTCAATTCATCAAAGTGCAACAAAAAGCCTCTGTAGAAATTTTCTTTTCGTTAGGCAGAAAGCTTCAAAATTTACCAAAAATTCATTAACAAACTACTTTTTTACTAACTTTTTTTATTCTTCTTTTAGTTTTTAAAATACATGATGTCCATCAAAATGGACATTGAGTCTTTAACCACACGAAAAATATATCATTTTAAAGTCTAAATAATTGAAATATAACTTGAAAGTTAAATTTACTTAAAATTAACAGACTCAATATATGAAACTTAAACGTAAATTAACAGCTGATAATAAAAAGTCGGAAGATATAGCTATTTGTTAGGAAGATCTTTAAAACAGTTCCTGTTCCCAGCACAAGAATGTGTTGCATACATCACAGAGAAAATTCGTCTTTTTATCACGATTGATATTTTTGCATCTTAGTGACTTCTTCAAATCTGTGACAATCTCTAGAAAATGCTGGTCCTTTTTTTGTTATTCCAAATGGTGATTCAACAAACAGATTACCTTCAGGATTTGTTCTAGTTCCTATACCATTGGATTGACTTGACAGAATACATGTAGTAATCTCGATTTTAAAATCAAGAGACTGATGTATTTTCTAAGGAGAGGTATGGAATTTCCTTTTATCTCTACGATAAAGACTTCACGTCTATGCTCTGTCCTTATCTTGTAATAGCTGATCATCCAGTCTATTAAGTCGATCCTTCTTATACAATCATTGTATAAGACCTTGGAAAGTGGATGTATTTGGACTCTCTCTTAGACCACCTTCAACATCCATCGGTGGGTTGGGCTCTTAGACTAGCCGATGCCAAAAGGGCAGATTTTAAATCGTGTCATTGCACAACCACTATTTTGCCACTCTGTGTTACTATTTGTTTCGAAGTGCCTCTCTTCATCTTGACAATAATTTTGTCGGAAGATACTGCCGCTGCGCTGCAGCACGAGATTTTATGATCGTTCTCGCATAATAGGGTTCTTGATGACAAATATATACTAGAAGTGGTACTGTATATCTATTACAGTACACACGAGTTCCAGGAAATAGTGTTCTTATAAGGTGAACGACAGGCCATATATCAAGACTTTTGATTGTATCACCTGGAAAAGAGTTTTTGGCTTCATTCTATTCAAAATATACAAGATCAGTGGAAGCAGCACAAACAAAAACTTTAAGCCCTATGGTACTCGACGAGCGGTGTGTATGCAAAGATGTTGATTGACACGGTTCTTGAATCTGTAGGTTGTACTTTGGGGGAAACAAAAGTCTTGGGAGTGAGTTCCAGAGCGATGCAGTGCGCCAGACAAAGGAGTCCTTGCAAAACGATGTTTGACGTATTTCCAGTTGTACAACGAACGGGTGCGCTTTTGCCGTCAAACGTGACTGTCTGAAAGGCGTGGCTGGGGGCGGCATGAGGTGGGCCAAATTCTGGGAACATCTGCCGTGAAAACATCTGTAAAATAGGGATATCTTAGCCACGTGTCTGCGGTGTTCCAGACTATCCAGATCTTGGGCCATCTCCGGATCGCCGGGGTGCACAGCTCTCCTCTGAACGGAATCGAGCAGCTTTAGGGTGTGCTTTGGGGCGGCACCCCAGAGCACGGTCTTATTTGCGCTTCGTAGATCATGAGCAGTGTATACAGTTTTTATTGCGAAATAACTCACCAAGCTTGTGCGAGGCTAATTTTGGGATGATAGGAACGTGGTCATGCCAGGACATGTTGCTGTTGACCGAGACACCCAGTAGTCCGATTGACGATGATGAATGGTCGATCCTGCCATAATGATGTCAGGACCCGCCGCATTGGCTTTCATAATAAACGTGGCTGTTTACTGCATTGAACTCAACCAAATTTCTGTTGCAAACCTTCTCCAGATCTTGATTAATTGTTTTAACCTGCTCCTGTCTGCGGTGATAAGTCTTAGCCGCTGGTAAAAGGTTTTCTGGTCTAAATTGGGAGACAAGGGTACTGTCGTCTGCTGTAATTGGATTATTGGTTTCGGTCTGCAGGTCATTAATATAGATGAGGAAGAGAGTTGGCGAAAGTATTGCACCTTGGGGCACGCCCGCGATAATCGTGAATATGTCTGAGATGTGTCTATCAACTGCAACATGCAGAAATTGGTTCTTAAGGAAACTGGCAAGCCAGCTGCTGTGAGGTTGGCAGTCCGCAGAACGACAGTTTGTTGAGCAATCTGTCATGCCATACTCTGTGCAACACAATCGCTCGAGATTATCCGTAGTTCTCAATTGCCCTACTCTATATGAGTGACATAAGCCAAATCTACTGTCGATCTCTCTTTGCGAAAGCCGTGTTGGTTATCGCTATTTATTATGTTGGTCTCGAGGTACTTGAGTAGTTTCTGCTCGACTACACCTTCCATAACATTCAAAATTATTGTAAGCAAGGCAATTGGGCGTGGTTTTCTTGCATTTTTTGGAACAGCTGGCACTCCAGCGACTTTCCAAGAAGGTGGGCAATTCCCTTTTCGATAAGGCAGAGAAAGAAGTCTGAAAAAAATGGGTGTTAGTTTGTTGGCGCAGTTCGTAATTACGATATCAGGTATTCCGTCCGGCCCTGAAGCCTTTTGTGTATCTAGTTTTTTGAGGATGTTACGAATATCACGGTGATCAGACGTAACTTTGTCATGGTGGTGTTGAAGGGGGACGTTTAAGGTAGAGTGCGATGAAAACATTTGGTCGAGCATGTTTGCTTTTTCCTTGGCTGTATTCGCAGTAATGACGCGTTCGTCTTTGAAAGGTGGGGAGAGCTTTTTTTGTAAAGTTACTACTTAATGACTACCAAAAAGTTCCTGGAGTCACTGGGACATTGCAAGAACTAATTTCTAAGAAATCAGAAGATTATGTTTTTCCTTAGTTTCGTTATTCACATGTTTGCATTCGTTTCTGGCTTCGGCCAAATAATTGCTATTCTCAGCGGTTTGATTTTGCTGCCAGTGCTTGTAGGCTTGCTGTTTCCTACCTACAGCTCTTTCGCATCTTCTGTAGAACCAGGGCTTGCCTTATGACGGAAACATAATGGCATTTAAGATGTATGTTTCCATTCTTGAGGGGATTACATGCGTAATCTCTTCGCAGCAGACTGACGGGTCGTCAGTCTCAAAGCAGTCATCGAGCCAAGGAAAATCTAGATAGAACTCTCTTAGATCGTCCTAGCTTGCACAATTGAATGCCAGATTTTACGAGGCAATGTCGGATCTTTCTGTAGTAGTGGCAGAACGCAAATCGTTGTAATAAGCTTGTGGCCGGAGATTTTTAATGGCGGACCAACTGTAATTGTGCACTGGTCAAGATTTGTGGTTAGAAACAGATCCAGGAGGGCGGCAAATTCGCCCCTCTCTGTAATTCTAGTTAGCTCGTCTACTAGTTGAGTAAGTCCGCAGCTGATGGCAAATGATTCAGCTTCTCTACTTGCGTTGTCGGCCTTGTTGGGATGTTTGAACCAGTTAGTGTTATGGGCACTGAAACCTCCCAGAACGATTTTTTCTGAATTGGGTGATCGAGCTGTATTAAAACAAAAGTGGTAGCTAGTATGTTAAAAAGACTTTGAAGGCTCTATCGCTCGGAGGGTGCATTACTCTTTCCATAACACTACTTAGTTTTCAAAATTTGTCAGAATTTTGTTCCGGCTTCGTAAAGCTACCATTATCTACAATTTGTAAACTACTCCTTATGACAAAAACTTGTTTTTGCCCAATACATTCTAATTCGTGGATATTTTAGGCAGGAAATTAAACAAATTATGCGCAAAAATTGTTTGAGTTTTCATCGTCAAAGTACATGGATAAATAGTTTTTTGCTGTTCAAGCAACACGAAGTTCGAAACTGCATTCACTGAAAGGACTATAAATTTAGAGTTATAAGGAATGTATCACTTCTCCAGAGCCAGCCGCTGAGTAGAGTCCGAGGTTTGTTTTGTGGCTCGCAAGTTTTATTTCAGAACACTAACTGGTTGCCCTCAGCTACCCCTCTATCGACTTATCTGTAATTTCCATTTCTGTTTTATCATCGGATATATGTACATCAGAGTGAGTCATCGTTTCGAAAAATATGCATAATTTGTTCCAATTTTTCGTGCTTTTCTTTTAGCCTTAGCTCTTTTTTGCGGTCGGAATTTGCTAGAATTCAAATATCTAGTTGATCAGATGCTGTAGTAAAGTCCAAGCAAATGACCTCCATCTGAAGTTCATCGTCTATCGCCTGCGGGATGCTCTTTTTATCAATCGTATTTATTTACTGACGTAGATCTCCTTTTATAAAAACCATGATGTTTTGCTGTTGTTAAATTTTTAGTTAAACGAAACATATCATCTGGGGGAAATTATAGATTATAATTACCCGTCTATAATTAATCACATGTGATCTATTACCCTTTTTTAATGCGGGACAAACCTTTGACGATTTCCACAAAATAGGAATGGATTTCTTACGTAAACATAAGGTAAATACTATCTGAAAGGGTTTAGCAAAAGCAAAGCTACAATCCCTATAGAAAAAAATGCGGGAATTGAGTACTCTCCTGTTAAAAAGTGTCTGAAAAATGTGATATTTCTATTACAGGTCTGCAACGTACCACATTATCTTCATTAATATCAAGATAACCACAGGACTGCTTGAAAAATCCGCAAACAGGCGCAGTGTTAAAAATTATGCCCTTATTACATACTCTTTGGAAGACCTTTTAGTTCCCTTTAATTTCTAATAAAATTCTATTACCGCAATTTTGTGTTTATTGCTCCTCCCGAAATTCAAACAATTTAAAAAATATTTAAGGTATGAATTAAGTTATCATTGATTTTGCCGTTCCGGCAGCCTGAATAGCATGTTGTGCCACAACCATCCAATATCACAAAAGTTTTTATCAAACACATGCTAAGGAATTCAAGCAGTCAAACAAATTCTCCAACCGGACTGAAGTTAACGGCAGGGACATAGACAAGAAATACAAACATGGAAAAGAACTCTTGTTATTTTAACACCCACTAAATCAATTTCTGGATTAAGATTATTTATAGAACTTTTAACGTGTATTTATGATTAAAACATCACCCTTGCGATTTGTTCGTCTCTAAGACATTGTAACTGGCTAAAATTGTGAAAACCCAAAAAATCTGTCAAGAAATTTATCTGATTTTAAATAATACCCAGAAAATATATTTAAAATTTTATAGTAAAAAGGAAATTACTTAGTGCAAAAACAAATCATAAACGAAATTGAAACATAAGTTGATTTATCTGGTTTAAATTCCTATAATCTATTTGCAATAAAATAATTGATTAAGTTAACTTAGGATAATAATGCAATCTTATACGATAGGTTTGGATTAGAATATCTACATTTTATTTTAAAATGAATGCCCATTATACCTCTTTGCTCACCTACTGTATCCGCGGCCTTTATTTCCTGTTAATTTTCTTTTAAATACAGGTTCGTAGTACCAGTGTCTTGACACCCTGCCGTTATGAAAATATTTTATCTAGACGCCATGAGCAACGACCTTTTTCCCCCTCACCTAGGCAGTAGCTTCATTCCACCTGTCCTGTACCCAAATGTAACCCCAGTTATATGGAAATGAACGTAGATCAAACTACTTTCCGTTTTAAAATACTAAAATTTAAGGGAGCACACAATTTAAAGGAGCATTTTTATATTAACTCAGTGGTTGACCCCCAATATGTTCAGGTAATTTCTGTTATGACCTAGTTCTTTAAGAGTTCGCCAGACAATAAGTTATGATATAATAAGAAGAAACACTTATCTCGGTATTATTTATTTTTTATTTGACTATCCCCCAAGCTGGTATGATGGTAAGTTAAATTCTACATTCCCTAATAAATGAAACGCAGATTGGCACTAGCACTGAGTTTTAATGACAATTCATCAAAATATCAAGATTATGCATTAGGGATGTTTTGATAAATACAGGTACCCTAATCTCTATTTATTACAGCTGAACTTACTCTCTAGGTCTTATTGTTAATACGTAACCTGCAATCCAAGCATAATTAGCTTTCAGCACACCTTCCCTCTCGACGAGTGACGAATTTCGAACAGAGTTTCCTTTGATAACATATAGTAATTTTCCGGGTTCTAGTTGGGAAAAGGTACAGCTTTCTACGACGCAATGGCTTTCTTGACTACTTATTTACCTTCCACGGGCCTTTAGTACTCAAAGACACTTTTCATCTGATTGTCCATTTGGGCAACGTAACATTTATGATATATAAATTTTGACTAATTTTACTAGACTTCTTCAGACTGACGTTTCAGAGTTACATATTTTTGGGTAGCGTAATGGTTTATCGCGCGTGAAGAGTATTTTCTGACTAATTATTTCCCAAAGATTTTCAGTTTTTTATACCATCTTTCAAGGATTGATTTTTGTTGTTCTCCTCGAAAAATCTGGAATCAGCACGTGCACAGCTATTAAAATGTTTTTCCTAAGAACCCTTCAAATTCCTAAGTGGCCGAAAATTTTAATGTGGCAATTAGCATTTTACCATGTTTTGTAAATTCCAACCTCGGTTTTAGTACCGCCGCCGACTCGACTCTAGCGAGCAGCGGCTATAAACCATAATGGGCGAGACATGGTTTGTTTACAATTTTAGAACATTTAATATTTCACTCACGCTTGGCCCTCCGCTCGCTACGGGGGCTCAAGAAAAAGAAACTAATCAAAGCTAACCCAAGGCGTACCCAAAATTAATAAAAAAAAACTTTTTATAAACATAACTTAAAAAAAAAGCTTTTCCACTTCCGGGAATCGAGCCTGCAGCGTCTCGTCGGAAACGCAGCATCGAACCACTGCACCACTAGGGCCGTTACAAGAAACTCGCTAGACCGTCAAGACATTCAAACAAACCTTCCAAATAGTAAACAATTCAAGCCCCGCCCACCCAACTGTCATCATGGTTTGTAACCGCGGCTCGCTAGAGGCGAATCCGCCGCCGTTTACAAATTACGATAAATAAAATTGGTTATTTCAGTTAACATGGTTTTTGCATTCCAATCCCGGATCCTTCACTCGCTGAATATTCCTAATAGAATAGAATTATAAAATAATTTGTTGAAACAATTTAACCAGAATCAGTTACTGACTCCGGTTCATTACAATTTGTTATTTAAGTGCAGCATAGAACCTTTCAAAGAAATCTAATGAATTGTTTTCTCAATGCCTGAATCCCATGGACGGCAGCTAATGACGTAACGACCGGTGACGGACGATTAAAGCCGAATGTTATTTTCCCACGAAACGTGACCTCCGCACCATTTCCTTTGGGTATCCCCTACAAAGAAAAAATAGTGACATTATTATTTTAAAATAATTTTTATATACGCCGTACTATAAGCGGAGACTATTATTATGCGACCATCATAAAGTTATATTATTTTTCGCTTCCTCTATAATATGGTTTAAATTTCTTGAACAGTTATCGAAGAATACTTACCTTAAAATATCGATGAGGAAAGCCCTATTTCAATTTAATCTGTCTCGATTCTTGAACGTAAAATTTAATATTGTAACGCCTGAAGTGTATGACTGTAGATTTTGAACTGACCCAAGATGTTTATTAAACTTTATGACTAACTAGGTTTCGCTCATCTAAAGTGAAATAGTTTATTAAAAGCAATATTTTCTGGCGTTGGTTTGTTAGTAAAATTATGCTACTTTGCTAGTATTTGTTTTTAAAAGCAGGGACATTTGAACATGCGGGGCAGCAGACGCAATACATAAGTGATCCTAAGAACTGAAACACATTCTAACTAATCAACGAATTTAAACAATAAAAATTGCAGCTAAATAAATATCTATTAGTAAGTAAAAGTTGATAAAAAAAATTATCTGCAGCCAAGCATGTCATGTGACAAATTAAATAAATTTGAGTATTAAATTTAAAAAAAATCTGTTCTTGAGAAAAGCTAGAAAATATTTGCATTATAATTTTTAAGGTATGATACCTATATTATTTTCTTGAATAAATTTATATCGCCTTCTATCTCAGTATTTAAGAGTAGATTAATTATTATTGAAATATACTTTATGGCTAATTCTGAGATTAATTCGCAATTCAATTTAGTAGTCACCTGTTCACAATATTTAAATATAATTATATAGAGCACTTAGATGTAAATGTATGTGCCAAAAATTATATAATGTTAATTAACTTATTTAATTATTATATTAACTTGGGTTTAAAATAGCTAAATTAAAGGTATTTGATTTATTTTTATTTTATAGTTATTTGCTTGATTACTTGTGGCTGATAATTTATATATATTTTTCTTGTGTTTGCATGTATATTAAAATATCTAATTATTGTCAAGAGCGAGAATAAAAAGTATTAAATTTCGTTAAATATAAAAATGATTGAGGGGATTTAAGATATCCGTTGGAAAAAGTGTTATTGACCATCGAAAGTGAGTAAAAAATTAATTGTATATAAAACTTTTCAGCTTTTAAGTAAATCACCTTGTACATTATCACTTTTTCAATCTTAAATTGGTTTGAACATCTATTATTCTCGTTCGTAATTTCTCAACATCTTGGATTTTCATTTTCATTTTTTTTTGCAAAAAGTGCTCACAGGTATGAATCGCGCGGCGTAAAATCTGAATGGTTTGGTGGCCATTGAGTCCGTCGAGTATGACCAATCCACGTTCAATATTTCCCATCGAGGAAACATAATACCGGTAAATCCTTGTGTGGTGGGGTTCTATTCTGATGACATATTATTTCATTATATCGACTGAGTGGTAAGTTTTCAAGAAAATTTTCTACATCATTAGGTAGTATATTTAAATATCTTTTTCTATTCAAGGCTCAATTATTTTATTATCTAAGATGCCGCACCCGTTACCTGGTTCGACTTTAAAACTTAATTTCTATCCAGGATTCCGCAATGCTCAAAATCGAAAGTTTTTCCTATTATAAACCCTTGCCGTGCTGAATGTGCATAATATATTTTTAAGAAAAATTTTTGTCTTCTGCTTTTAAAAATAGCTATCCTGAAAAAACACGATCCGGTCTTTTGTTAACTTTTGGACTGGTAGTATTCTAAACGAATAATAATGAGTTGAATGAGTTTTGAAGACTGGTTTTTTGAAAAAAAGTGCTACACCTCTTATGGATCTAGTTGGATTTTCTAACAAAGTATCACAGCTACAAGGATCGCAGATCTACCTGGGAAATATCGAAGCTGTGGGAACCTGTCTAAAGAAGAACAATGACCTTCTTCCAATCTTTTCTGAAATTTACGACACTTTGAGTAACCATGACTTCAAATGGAAAATTTTATACAAATAAATAGATGACATTCACAGCCTCCAAACCAGATTCTCTGATAGTAGACAAGAAACTTTATTCCATTCGATCGATTCACGACTCATCAAAGGAAGAGTTATTGAAGGAAATGAGCGATATGCAAAAAAGTGCAAATCACTCACGATAGAAAAGTTGGCTGCCAAACATAAGCCAATTATTAGAAGTAACCTACCAACAGTGAAAAAATCGATTTCGACTCAGACCGACCATACAGAAAACCATAACACAGTGGTTATTAGTTTTCCAAAAGTTATTGCTCCCACACCTCACATATCCCCCATGAAAGAAGACTGGCATTATGTGGTAGTGTCCAAGATCCCACCTCCATATACAGCAAACCAGCTTGCACACTATGCCAAAGAAAAACGTGGAACTACTGACTTTATCCGATGCTTTCCAATGCTGAAGAATAAAGACTGTTCGCACTCCGATTTCAAGGTTGGTGTGCAGAAAAAAAGCCACCTAAAGCAGCTTAAGGACATAAATATGTGGCCGCCGGGTACTGAAATAGTCATTGCCAATTCATCTTTAACATCCTTAAAGGTATCGCCGCCTGCAGCAAGTACTTCGACCAATGGCTTCCACCACGCTCTGATTCAACATCTGTACATATACCTGGGGGGTGAGATCTGTTGGGGCTGGCTCTGACAGGGAAGCTTTGGCTGCCTGTAAGTCTCCTGCGCTGGAGAATCTGGAGGTTGTTGTGGGAAAAAGTGAGAAGAGGGATGGTGGGCTTGATATAGATCCGATGACTCCACCTATAGTGCGGCTGTCGCGAGATTCGGGTGCGGCTAATGGTCATTATTTGCTGGCTAGACTGAGGGACCCCTCCATATTAAAGGCTCTTCGACTATTCCTTGCCTATCTCCATGTCCAACCTTCATCCAGTGTGTGTTTTGAAAGGCACACAAACCCTAGCATCAAATTAGCTCTAGCTTCAGAGGGACTTCTTAGTGACGTAGATTCCTTGCGTAAGTTGTATTATCGCTTTCACGACGTTTACGGTATTGGTTCGGCTGAGGTTGAAACGGATCTCTCTGCCTTCAGGTCTTTCTTTTCATCGGAGATACTTCAACACCTTTAGAAGGTTAGGGAAATTCCTATCAATTATTTTTCTACTAGCCCTCCGATCAGAGGGGGGAATTTTTAGGTAGATTGACGCGAACAGAGGTACAAGCACTGCCTGAATATAATGCTTATGACCTCTACCTTGTTCGTATTTACAGAACACCTGACGCTGACATGCGTATATTTAGTCAAAGATTAGTGAGCTTGCTTGAGTCGCTGCCTTTAAAAAGCGAATTAATTTTGTGTGGCGACCTTAATGTTTACTTTTCCAGTGTGTGTGCTGTTCAAGAATGAACACCATAACTCCTTCTCATGATCCGCTTTCATATCTCTCTAATGCTAATGTGAGTTTCCACAGTTTATTCTTTACGCCTGTAGCTGTTGCTGAGCTTCGCAGTAAAATTAAAGACATTAAAAACAAATCCTCATCTGGGATTGATGGGCTTACTCTGAAAATGTTTTCAAACCTGCCTGAATGTACCTTAAACCATCTTACTTCTTTAATTAACAAGTCATTCCAAAATGGGAATTTTCCAAACTGTCTTAAGACGGCAATAATACTTACTTGACATAAAGGAGGAGATAAAGACCAAGCTTCGAACTATCGCCCAATTGCACTCCTTCCCACATTATCAAAGATCATTGAAAGACTGGTTAAAAAAAGGCTTCAATCTTTTCTCTCTAAATGTAAAATACTTACTACTCATCAATTTGGATTTTTAAGTAACAAATGCACAAATGATTAATTATGTATACTCTAACCTGAACAACCATCACTCTACAGCAACAATTTACTGTGATTGCTCTAAAGCTTTCGATTGTATAAATCATAATATCTCAATTAACAAATTGCAGTACTGCAGATTCAGGGTAGTGCCTCTCTAATGGTTTAAGTCGTATGTTAACAACAGAAGTCAGCTTGTGAGGGTTGATACGTCGATGTCTTCTTTCAGTTCTAGAACCTATTTTGTTTCTGCTGTTTATTAACGGCATTGCTTGTCTGGACATTAGCGGTAAAGTCTGTCTCTTTGCGGACGATACTAGTTTCACTTGGAGCAACCCGGATATTACGGCGCTTTACAGAACTGTATCTAGTGACTTAATCACCATTAAATCATGATGCGATTCTAATCTCCTGTCCCTCAACGTTTCTAAAACTAAAGTTTTGTCATGTACCTTGCAATATTTTGTGCTTAATAACACCACTACTGACGTCGTTGAATCTGTGAAATTCTTCGGGCTTGTTGTGGACCACCATTTAAAGTGGGACTTGCACATGGATGCCCTATCAAAAAAAAATTAGCTCTGCCTGTTTTGCGCTAAGAACGGTTTCCAGGGAGCTTAACTTGTCAACTGCTAGAACATTATGCCCTTTTTGAGTCGCATCTCCGATACGCCCTTCCATTTTGAGGTACGTGTTGTGCGACTCAATTTGAGCGTATTTTCAAACTGCAAAAGAGAGCTATTTGATACTCACTGAGACTAAACCGTAGAACTCACTGCCAGGATTTCTTTAAAAGATTTAAGATATTAACTTTTCCTTCCTTAATCATATTTGAATCGAATCTTAATCCGCAAGAACGTATCTGCTATTCCAGAAAGGCCATCTCACAACTATCCACTTAGGGATACGGAGCATGATCTTTATCTGCCAACCCCACGCTCAGAGTTAGTTAAAAGCTCTATACTGTACAATGCAAAAAATGCAGAATTATCTGCCATTTGAAATTAAGTCAATAACATCTTTTCCCGCATTTCACAGAGCTTTGAGATCATACTTACTGGAGAGAGCCTTATTCGCAGTAAACGACTTTTTTTATTAATACTTAATTTTGAGCATTTTACACACTGGTTTAATGTTTAATGTTTGGTGTTTGTAGTAGGTATTTAATGTTTAAATGATATTTTGATATTTAATATTTTATATAATAGTTTGACCACTTACAAATGTATAAAGTTTTGTATAGTTAGGTCTTTCTTTTTCTTTTCATTGTATGTTTCTATTTGTGTTTTAATATTTTCTGTACTTTAGCTCTAGCTTTGTCTACAAATTGCAAAATTTTTTGACATTCAAGCATCTAATCAATACTTAGAAATAAATATCATCATTTTAAATAATTTTTTTAAACATCAAAGCACCTGTACTTTAATTAAGCTCTAAAATGTAGTTAAATATGTAGCTACATTTTTTGAAAAATGAGATAATTTGGAATATCATTTATATTTATATATCTTCAAAATATAACAAAATATTTAATTCTTTTTACTGATCAGCGATTCCATGTGTCTTTTTTTCCAAATTGTAATAGTTTATTAAGAGTAATATTTTTTGGCATTTATTTGTTAGTAAAACTATGCTACTATGCTAGTATTTCGTTTTAAAAGCAGGGGCATTTGAACATACGGGGCTGCAGACGCAATAAACAAGTGGTCCTAAGAACTAAAACACATTCTAACTGATAAACGAATTTAAATAATAAAAATTGCAGATGAATAAATGTCTATTAGGACGTTAAATTTAATAAAAAAATTATCTGCGGCCAAGCTTGGCATGTAACAAATTAAATAATTTTGCCACGTTCTTGTCACTTTGAGTATTAAATTGAAAAAAAACTGTTCTTGAGAAAAGCAAGACAATATTTGCATTTTAATTTTCATGGTATGATACTTATACCATAGTATATACTATGCTTATACTATTTTTTTCCTAACTTATATTTTATAAATTTGATTCGACTTCTATCTATCTATTTACGAATAGATTAGTTATTATAATTAACAATAGCAAATAGATTTATTTCTTTCCTTTGTAAAATTTCTTCGCAATTGGTCAAGTTTTTTTAACTCTATAATATTACCAAAGCTTTTAAAACAATTTATAC
>JAEQML010053151.1:0-40784 GCA_016904865.1 Pissodes strobi | reverse complement strand
TTTTTTGCTCGAGGTCACTTAATGTTAATTTTAACCTTTCATGTAGTGCCAACAACTCCTGTTTGTCTTTTGGTAAACAATGACTACTAACTAGAAGTTCATTATGGATAGAATCAAGTCTACAAATCATATTAAAAGATAAACAGTCATTTAAACCTAATAATGGCTCTGAATCTAAATCAACAACCAAAAACTTTATATTTCTAAATATATGTTTGTGGTTATATCTTAATGTGATAAATCCCAGCGGCTTTGACTTAAAATTGACATACGATATAATTACCAATGATGTTGGTGTTCCCTCAGATTTTTCAATTTTCAAAAGCTTAAAATATTTTAAAAGCAGTATACTAGGCTCAGCCCCTGTATCAAGCTTGAAAAATACGTTGATATTATTGACTTTTACATTTTCATACCAGCTACATATATTTTTATTACAAAATATTTGATACTTTTGTTCAAAAATAAAAACAGCATTATCAGATTCATTAGCACATCCTCACATTTTGTAATCGTACCTGGGTTTCCGAGACATCTGTGTGTCTTATTTGGCTAGAATGGTTTTGGTCTTTGAAAAAGCAAACCTTGACAAAGTGTTCTCTTCCTTGGCAATTTTTGCACGTCTAATTGTATGCTGGACATTTCCTTGGTTCGTGAGTGTAATCACATCTAGTACATTTCTCAGATTTCTTGTTGTTTCTTCCATACCTTAAAGCCAGTACCTCCTGGGACTCCTCAGATGTTTTATTAAGCAACTCGACATGCTGCATGGTTACTTCTGTGCTACGACAATATTGCTGCATTTTCTCCAAAGACATAGCCGGTTCTCTTAAAAGATGCCTTTGTACCTGTCTATATTGTATTCCAAGTACCAGTTTATCTCTAATCATCCTATCGGCATAACTGGTCTTTCACTTGTTATTTTCGCAAATAAATTCACAATTTGATGCCGGTTTCTTAATATCTGTGAGGGAAGAATCTATATTGTGGTCTTCTTTTTGTTGAATGCTATTATACTTGAATGTTTCCATAGTTATGTTTGTTTTTGGTCAGAATGGTCATCGAAGCAAGACATCTTCCAGCTTTTTGGTTTTATCTTTTGGAAATGTGTTGTACACATCTAAGCATGTGTCACCTAGAATATTGAGCAGTAATGCTATTTTTACCTCATCACCTGCAGAACTCTTTCCAGAGGCTTACATGAAAATTTGAAATCTTTGTTTCCATTTCGGCCATCCTTGAGGCTTATGAACGTTAATTAAATGCTTCCGGCGGCTTAAAGCATTCCATTTTTTTTTCGGATATTTAAAAATGTTGTTACAACTATTTTCAGTCATTCCAACCTTTAAAACTTGCCTATGCTATTTCGGTCGCTTTCAGCAACACACCTGACAGCATGTGTTACTTTTCATATGTAATAAATATTGTACTTTTATAATACAACAACAACAATATAACAACCTCAGAGATTCGTGTTATTGAACTTAAAAACAAACGTATCCTTAAGTATTTCTGCGAAACATGTCTTGAAGGCCTACGAATATTACCCCTTTTACAGAAGTGGATGGACTCATTTGAAGAAAAGATCAAATCCATAGAAGGCAATCTAACTACTCAATTAAATAATGCTCTGTCCAACATTAATGAAACTCAGATTAAAAGGCCTTGCACTAACGATGAATCGGATTCTATTAGTGGTTTAACTAATACCACTATAATGCACGAGATGTTTGAAAGGCAGAAACGAGCCAACACTATTATGCTTTTCAATATGAACATAGCAGCGGATACTCCACCAGAATCACAAGTAACTGACCTATTGACATAGGTAATGGGTAAGCAAATTTCAGTTTGTTCTATCCTTAGAATGGGTAAACCTAATCGCAATGGGCACAAGACTATTAGGGTCACCTATCGAGCCCGCAGGAACAGGAAGTCCAGGGCATATTAAGATCTCGGAGAAAATTTGCAGGCAGACAACGGGAGGGTTTACGTTGAAGCAGATCTTACTCCGCATCAACAAAGCGAGCTCCATATGGTGAAGGAGGAGCGCAGGGATAATGGAGAGGAAAATCTCATACTGAAGTTCTCTAAAGGTGTGCCATCCGTCGGAATAAAAAATTAAGCTTCTGATCTAATACGCTACTATCAGAATGTGAGGGGGCTTCGAAGCAAGACAAATTCTTTTTTCCGGTCGTATGCTCTTCACACCATGACGTGTTCGCCATTGCGGAATCCTGGCTCCTGCCAGATATCCAGGACTCGGAGTTGTTTCCTGATTCTTACACCATACCGGGCAGACCGGAGGGTGGATCTTGTGAGGGCATCCCGTGGTGGCGGCGTTCTGCTGGGCCTGTCAAACAAGTTGTGTTCACAGCGCTCGGACTTATCGGATGTAACCAGCATCACACCACTCATAGACATTGTAGGTTGTAAGTTCATTCAATGTTATACCATTTACGTACTTGTAATTTATATTCCACCTGCTGCCACCGATACAGATGTTGCGGTCTTCTTTGAATCTTTATCTTTACTCGATATCTTACTTAATAATCTTGTATTTGCAAATTTTGACATAGACCTCTTGAAACACAACGTGCCCCTAGTTAGTGAAGATATATACCACCCTGCACTTTTGGCCATTATTAGTGCTGGGAGCCGTCAAACCTCTAATCTTCCTGTCTCTAGAGGTAGCAGTCCAGAGTTTAATTTTAGGAAAGCAGATTTTATAAAGATGTATAGTTTATTGCAGGAGTGTGACTGGTCTCCGATATTAGAATGTTCTAGTGTGCCAGATGCTTGCTGTGCCCTTTATGATATGCTTCAAGACATTTTCGTTTTGACTACACCTCTTAAGCAACAAAGGCGCCGACGTTTCCCCCCTTGGTTTACCAAGGATATAATCAATAATATTATTAAGAAAGAGAAAGCCTTTAAGGATTTTAAATCCCATCGCACTATCTTTAATTATTCCAGATATACCTTCTTGCGTCGCACTATAAAGTTTCAAGTGGATTCAGCCTACCGAGATCACATTAGTCGGGCTGAGGAGAGTATTCACTCTGATCCGTCAACTTTGGTCATTTATTCATAGCAAGAAGGGGACATCACGGATTCCTGCATCCATGGAAGACTCCCTTGGTACATATGATGTCCCTCAAGAAATTGTGTCAGCATTTGCCCGTTTTTTTAAGAGTGTTTACAGGGACTCTATCCCTCCGCCTCTTCAGGTGACTAATATGGCATGCGATTCCGACTATGTCCGCATTTGTCCCGCTATTACAACGGATGACATTATCAGTGCTAGTAAGTCCCTGAAAAATAAGATCACCGCAGGTCCTGACGGGATCCCCAGTTTTGTCGTTAAGGATTGTGCGCAGAGACAAGAGTACCTCTGTGTCATATATTGAATCTAATAATCCATACTGGCGCGTTTCCTGATGTGTGGAAATCCGCAAGAGTATGTCCCGTGTTTAAGAAGGGTGATTCCAGTTTCATCGAAAACTACCGACCTATCTCGATCCTATGCAATTTCTCCAAATTGTTTGAAACCATCCTCTCTCTATCGTCATATTTTCTCCAAAATTCGTTCTCGACTATCTGTCGACCAGCATGGATTCTTCGCAGGCAGATCCGGTGTCACTAATCTTTGTTGTTTTTCTCGGCAGATATGTGCAGCGATTAATGAAAGATGCCAACTGGATACCATCTACACTGATTTTAGCAAAGCTTTCGATCAGATTGATCATCAAATATTGATAAAAAAAAATTGGTTTATTTGTATGGCTTTTCGGTGACTCTTATAAAGTTGTTGGTTTCTTACCTATCAAACAGACGACAATTTATTGAGATCGAAGGATTTAGGTCTTGTAGCTTTACTCCAACTTCCGGTGTACCTCAAGGCTCTAACCTTGGACCGCTGCTCTTTCTCTTGTTTATCAATGACCTTTTAAATGTTATTAGCTGTTATAAGTTGGCTTATGCTGATGATTTGAAGATTTTCTGCAGAGTTGTTGCCCTTGAAGACTGTTCTTTCCTGCAGCAGAATATTGACTTGGTTGGTGAATGGTGCGAGTTGAACAGGCTCAGTTTGAATGTGTAAAAATGCTTCGTTGTCCCATACTATTTAACTATCAGATAAGTGATGTTCCCCTTGTAAAAAATCGCAAATCTCTGATCTCGGTATAATATTTGACAGGGAGCTCACCTTTGTACCGCATATTGGGGATGTTGCATCTAGAGCATCAAAGATGTTGAGATTTGTTTTGAGGAGCTGTAGACTGTTTAATAACTCCTCAGCGATTGGGACCATTTTTGCAGTTTTGTCAGATCGAAACCTGAGTATGGCTCATTGATTTGGAATCCCCACTATGTCTGCCATGTGAACACACTAGAGACGGTTCAGAGACATTTTTTTAAATATTTGGCTTACCAGGAGGATGGTGTCTATCCGGAGAGAGGCATAGATCACACTTTACTCTTGTCTCGATTTGGAGGAGTGCCCTTGGCTGAACGTCGAAAGTTACATTCAATCAGTTTTCTATGGAAACTCACTAACAACAGAATTGACAGTCCCTTTCTTCTGGCACACACCCCAATTGTAAGCTAGATATAAGCAAACTTTTGCCCAGGTCCAGGCTAGATCGAATGTTATGATGCATGATCCCATTTGCATAATGTCCAGAAATTTCAATCGCATCTCTGAGGAGTGTGACTTGAACAGTTGTAGTTTATTGCAACTTCTAAATATATGTAGAAATTCACCCGTTTTTCAGTTAATTTGTTTTATTGTCTCTTGATGTTCTGTTCGGTGTGCTGGCGGTGGGCTTTGATATTTTATATGGAATCTCGGGTCACATACCGAATGTTCATTGGTATGTATTTTGTGTCACTTTTAATTTCTAATCCTTAAGATATTATAATTATACTTTATTTTATATTTTAATGTTATTTTCGTATGACAATTTGTGTAGAATAGTTAGTTGATACAATTGTTTAAATTTTAACTCGATGATAGTTGTAAACGATTTTTTTTTTGTTTCTCATTGTAAATTACGATTTTCCTCCTGTTGGAAATAAATGCTTGTTATTATTATTATTATTATAATACACTGCTCGAATGAATCTCCTTTTGTTTTAATTATCTTCTTATAACTTTTTATCAGCAACGTCCACGTGTGGCCACCTAGCTGCCATCTGTCTACCAAACCTCTGTCACTCATGCGTCATGACAACTGACAGAAGCATGGACAAGAGACAAGATCAGAGTGTCTAAAAAATAAGTAAACTAACATAACAAAGCTACAACCTAACAACTGCATAACAGAAACGTTTTCAAATTGACATTCTGTATAAATTGTACATTCAAATCGGAGTTAGGGTTCCCATAAAAAGGAAGAAAAAAACTTCAAATCTCTTTTCCGATTTTTTATTTCTTATTATCACCAGATCGTACTGGATTCCCAGATGATCAATAATAAAACATTAAGAGTTAACAGGTCGTAACATTGCTATTTAAAATTGAGTTAATGTAATGCATACTATGCAATGCGATTTTCTGGATTCGCGAGAATCAATACCATTTTCAGATAAACCTACGGAAACGGTTCGTGGAAAAATCACGTTTTACAATAATAAATTTTAGGTCTACTTGCATTGCGCTTTTCTATTACAATCATAATAAGTCTTTTCGTTTGTCCAGTATTTTATTGTTAAAAACCAGGATTTTACAAATAAATAAATTTACATCTAAATAATGTGGTATATACAGTACTGCTCTTAGCTATGCCTGTGTGGATTTTTCGAAAGTCGAACAATGAACAGACAACGTAAGGTACCAAAGAAAGGAGCTGTGACAAATGCAACTTCGATTTTTTTTTTGGTTACGTGCCGTTCGGAATGATTTTTGTAACGCAGGCGTCAGAGGCATAACTAAAAACGACAATTGAAAGAACTAATTAAATCCCTGTGCAACAGGGACCTGATGACTGGAGATGGAGTGTTACAAAAGAGTAATGCACGATACCGTAGGGTTGGTGTTTAACCGATGAGGGTTTTGAGTTCGTCGTAGAGTACAAGTACAATAGCTCCACCGGTACCTCTGAGGACGTTGGAGAAGGCTCCCTTGAAGAAGGCGCCGGCACCTGAAATACAAATTTATATTTCAAACAAACCTGTTGGTATTTCCGTAATAAAACTTTTTATAACTACAAATTACATAGTTTAATTCGATGCCTAACTAGTATGTACATGTTATAGACTTATTATGCAAAAATATCATATTTTTTGTGTTCTACCATCTACGTCCAAAATTATTGTTGAAAAGAGATGAAACAAAGATTTAAATAAGATACTAGCAATAGCAGTGGGTACTGAAGTACAATTTCAGTCGATATAACAAAGTATTTTTCATTAAATTAAAATGTCTTTAAAAAGGTGAATCATTTGATAAATTATTGGGTTTTTGATGTGTACGCATCTTACGCGGCGGTATGAGGGTAAAACTCCGCAAATGTGCAAACGGATGGGACATCATAACCATGCGCAGTGATTAGGTTCTTTCTAATGCCAGAATATAGGCAACTAATTACAAATAAGTGGTTGCCTATATTCAGGCGTCACGCGGCCTAAGGTGGCATTAGATTTTCATGTCGATGATGTCGATATAGGATATGTTTACATATCAGTATTTCGAGTACTAGCAGATTCGCTCAATTTTTTTTTAAATGTTGAGACTTCAAATGGAAATTAGATGAACCGTATACTTTTTTTATGAGCGTTAGAAACATTTCTTTAGTCATGGTGAGCTGAACACTATACAGTTCACTGTCAACATGTATTTAACGTATACTTTTATGATATATTATTGTGATACATACCTTCTTGTTTAGCGATTGTGGCCCAGCAGTGGGCTGTGCTCCTGTAGACGACGTCAGACTTGGCACGTCCGGACTGCATCATCATACGTCTACGTACGGTATCGAATGGATATGAGATAATACCAGCAACAGTTGTTACAGTCTGTAAAATAAGAATATATAAATAAATGTGTAGAACTTGCAAAGCTAGGAAATTGCATATTGGTTTGATATTACTGGAATTGTAATTCAAGTAAAAATAACAACAAATTAACATGTATGGCGGTGATCGATTTTATCAATTCTTCGTTACTGAAACATATTTTCGAACACGTACTTTATTTGGGCCAACCCTGCTTTCAAATATAACAAATGAGCAGCACTGTAGAGTTTAAAATATTTGAGCATATATTTTTAAGAAATGGTTCGCCACCATATCAGATAGGCAGTAATGGAAAGAAGCGCACATGAAAACTGCCATCCGTTGGTTATCAACAGCTAAAAAATTTAATGTATACCAAGCAACATTGTGACCACGATACTAAGATGTTGTTAAGCGGGAAAAAGAAACTGAAAAGGGTCTTGGGCGTTTTGTGACGGCATTTTCTTGGACAATTGGTAGAATATATGAAAAAGGTGGAAGTGCAGATCTATGACCTCCTAGAAAAGAATTACATGTGATGTTTACAAATGGTTAAATTAGAGGCTCCAGTTAATAAAGGCAAAAAATAGACATCCAGATATTTCTTTCAGACAACCTGAGGCTACTTCCATAGCTATGGCTGCTGCCTTCAATAAGGTACAAGTGCAGAAGTTTTTCGACATTTTAGAATCTACCATAGAAGGTTTTAATATTATGTCGGGAAGAATTTATAACATGGACTAGTCTAGCTTTGGACAGTGCAGCGTCCATATAAAATTTTTTTTACTCTTCTCTATTTCCAAATGAGAGACAGTAATAATGAAAAATATTCCAGAATTAGGAACTAGTTATGGATAACTCTTCATGAAGTGAATTTATGGGATAAGCAAAACAAAACATCTCTACCGAATAGAAAAGACGAACATTCTTTGTTGGAGCAGGAATTATTTGCAATCTATAAAGGACAATCACCGGTGCCCTGTAGAGATTTGCCAATACTTTTGTTCATTAAATAGCTGGCTCACTTTGTTCATTATTCCAATATAACCACCTAAATGTTATATAAAATATAAATTCTCGACGGTCATTCCAGCCATAAATATTTCGAAGCATTAGGATATGCCAAAAAAAGAAGGGATCAATATCTGCACACCTCCACACTGCACGCATCGAATTTGGCCGCTTACGCACCTTCTTTCTTTGGCCCTTTGTCCAGTAGCTATAATCAAGCAATTTCAAGATAGTTGAAAAATAATCAAGGGCGAACAGTTACGGTTTACCAAACCGGGAAGCTATTTGCGGAAGCTTATGAGAAAAAGCAGCAGTTGTAGGCAATGCAGTTAGGTTAGTTGATTTAAAATAACAGGAATATATCCTGCCAGCCTTAATTTTTCCGGATTGGATGTTTTCTCCTGTTGAGATCAGTGACGTTGCTCATTGTGAAGTGGATGAAGCCGTTAACCTGGACAATCGCGTGAAATTTGTCTAGAAAGATACCATCACCAACCACCGATAATTCAGGTCAATGGAACATATTTCATCATCGCCCCAAAATAGTTTTAGTCTCGGTCAAACTACAGATATACCCGCTTTAGTATTGCAGAATGTAGTAACTTGTCACTGGAAGAAATATTGCCACTACCAAAAGCAAAACATGAGATAAATCAAAGAAAACGTAGAAGCCAAGGGTCCATTATTCTAACACCTACTCTGAATATGGAGGAAATAAAACAATTCTAAAATAAACATAACGGTGGAAACCGGGAATGTTATCCGAAAAGACAAAAGGGACACTAAAAGTTATTGATCGTGTTGATGATTCTGGCAGGGGGACTGAGGATCCCTTTGCCCCTGACAACGATGAGAAAGTATCGTGCATTTTTTTTGTATTGGGCTGTTCTCCAACGAAAAAAAAATGTGGTCAATCTTGCAAAATATAACAAATATTATCATTTGTAACATATGTAGAGACCCAACTCTTTTATTGCTTGGCAATAATTTTTTTTCTAAAAAGTATTTTACCCAAACCTTAAATAGATTTAAAATTGGTGAAATGACTTAAAAGTTTTTCTTCTGAGATCAAGTTTTGGGCTATCATAGACAATTTTCTTTTTTGACTCACCTGCTGTAATATTTATTTCATTTCTCTGATTTCACGTTTATGTTTTTTTTTGTATTCCATCTATTTGTTCAAGAAAATCAGAATCTTGAATTATATAATGACTTTAAACAAAAGCAGGGTATCAGAAATGCTACCTAAAGTTTGCCAATTTTTAATAACTGATCATTCCAACTATGTGTTTCATTTCATAGTTAGCATAGGCAGGTATAGGAAATAAAGAAAATAAATTTATAACCTTAAATGTTTCGTAGTTTTAAGTTTTTATTTTGTGTATAAGTGACAGTGCAATTAGGGGAAGTGCTACACCACTTTCCTACTCTGCAACCCATACCATTGAATAACGTCAGTGCAGGGATATTATTATGACACTGAACATTGTTCGCGATGTTTAGTCAGTGTCATAATTATTAAGAAGAAAATTATATTTCATTAATATAATATTAATTAATTAATTATACATACCTGTGCAATTGCCCAAGAAATCAAAAGAGGAGTGTTCTTGGGGTCGGGCAAGATACCCTTAGCGGTATCGTAGAAGCCGAAGAAAGCAGCTCTGTAGATGATAATACCTTGTACAGATACACCGAAACCTTTGTATAAACCTCCAAGACCATCAGATTTGTAGATTTTGGCTAAGCAATTACCTAAACCACTGAATTCACGTTCAGCGCCAGCTTTACCTACATCAGCAGCCAATCTGAAAAGAATAAAGAAGATGTAAAACTTGTAAATTTTTTAGTTAGAATATAATATAATGACATTGTTCTTCAGTGTTCTTCCTAACCCAATCTAACCCAAGCTATATCAAGAGTGTCCTTTGGACGTAATTTATGATTGGTGCCTTCTAGCCATCATCTCTTTAATTAATAATTTGTTTCCCATATCTTGGCGGGACTCGACGTAATCTTCTTAAGGCCTGTACTTTGTCTCCAGACTGAATGTGAATGATGAGTCCCAACATTCCAACCACAGATATTTACCATTTTTTAGATTCCAACCACAGATATTTATATCCTTCAGAAAAATAATTTTTTTCGCACTTCTTCTTCAGGTGCCATATCAGGTCCCCCTGACGTTGGCAGGTCTCTCTCGACTCTGCGCCAATCGGAATAGTTCATCTGCGCTGCGTATACCTGTCCATTCACGGATGTTTCTCAGCCAGGAAGCCTGCTTTCTTCCTACTCTTCTACGTCCTTCCACTTTTCCCATCATGATTAGTTATAGGATTCTGTATTGATCACCTCTGAAGACATCTCCAAGATATGAGATTTTTCTGCACTTAACTGTATTTAGTAGCATACGTGTTGCGTCGGCCCTGTTTAGTCCCATTTCGTTGGTCTGCATAGCTGTCCAGAGTATTCTCAGCATTCGCCGATGTAACCACATCGCGAACGCTTCTAACCGATTAACTGTAGCGGCTTTAATTATCCAGATCTCTGCCCCGTACAGCAACACTGACCATATGTAGGATTTTACCATTCTCTGCCGTAATTTTAAATTCAGATTATCATTGCAGAATAGTGGTTTCATTTTTTGGAGTGTTGTTCGGTCTGTCTCTATTCTACACCTTATTTCTCTATCTGGATTTAGATGTTCCAAGGTACTTAAACTGGGTTACTCTGTCTATATTTTTTCGTATAAATCTGTAGTGCAGCATCAGGATGTGGTTGTCGACTGAAGACCATACATTTTGTCTTGTTGATATTTATGTTGAACCCCATTTCTTGTCCTTCTGCGTTTACACAGTTTAGTAGATGTTGCAGGTTTTCTACTTTGTCACTTAGGATGACAGTGTCGTCGGCATATCGTATCGTATTTATATATTCTCCATTGATTTGTACTCCCATTTCTTGTTCTTGAGTAGCCTGTTTAAAGATTTTGTCTGAATATATGTTAAAAAGTAGTGGTGACAGTATGCAGCCCTGTCTGACGCCTCGTAGAATTTGGCTTTCTTCTGTAAGCTTTCCGTTTAGTCGTACTGCTGCTTTCTCTCTCCAGTATAAATTTTCGATAATTCTAACGTCCCTGCTGTCCACCTCCATGTTCTTTAAGATGTCTATAAGCTTTCTGTGTTGTACTCTGTCGAAGGCCTTCTCGTAATCAACGAAACACACAAAAACGTCCTTGCGCGCTGGTCACGACATTTTTGTAGTAGTATGTTCAGAGCAAACAGTGCCTCTCTAGTTCTCAAAGCGTTTCTAAATCCAAATTGGGTTTCATCCAAATCTGCCTCACATTTAGATCTTATCCTCCCGTGAATAATTTTGAGAAAGCCCTTCAAGGTGGGCTCATAAGGCTTATTAGTCTATACTCACTGCATCGTTTTGCTCGTTGCTTTTTTGGAATTGGAATGGATTTCAGCCAATCTTCCGGTATGTCTCCAGTCGTGTACACCGCAATAAACAGTTTGACCAAGATTCCAATGTTTTCCTCTTTGATCATTTGGAACAGCTCCGTTGGAATGTCATCAGATCCGGCGGCTTTTTTGGTTTTCGCAGATTTTATTGCAAATAGAACCTCACTCTTGAGAATTTCTGGTCCTCCGTCTATATCAGCGTGGTCATCGAAGTTGGATTTATTCGGTCTATTATCATCAAACAGCTTATGTATTTGAACCATGTTCCAAGGATTTCTTTATCATCTAAGATATGTTTGCCTTTAGTGTCTACTGGCATATTAGTGGTATTTTTATTGTATAAACCTGCCACTTCTCCGACCTTTTTATACATGTTGAAAGTGTCATGTTTATTCTCCAGGTCTTCCATTTCCTTGCACTTTTCCTTCATCCAGTTTTCTTTGGCGATACGAATTTTTTGTTTTATTTCCTATTGTCTCCTTTTATATTCTTCTGGGTTTGTTTTATATTGCCGCCTTTGCTCCATGAGGTGCAATATTTCGGATGTCATCCATTTCTGTCTCTTCGGTTTATTTTTTCTTACCATATGTTCAGTTATTAGCTTATTTGTTAGTTCCTTGAATGATTTCCAAACTGCATCCACGCTGTCGGTTCTTATTTCATTTATCAAATTGTTCAGGTCTTTCGGGAATACTTCCCTATTGTTTTCTGCCAGTTAGAATTCATTATGTTGGGTGCTATTCGCTAGTTTTTTAAGTATGACTTTAGTGTCGCAAACCAGCGGGTTATGGACAGATCCAACGGCTGCTCCAGGATAGGTTGTAACTCTGTTTACACAGTTCCTAAATTTTTTGTTAATTAATATACTGTCAATCTGGTTTCTTATAATGTGTGCTGGGTTATCGCCTGGACCTCTCCAAGTATATAGTCTTCGTTTATGCAATCTGTACCATGTGTTCGTTACCACCATGTTGTGATCTTGGCAAAATTCGAAGAGTCTGTCACCCCGCTCATTCCTTTCACCCACCAAGTCTGATCTACTACCCTGGCCTATCTTCGCGTTAAAGTCTCCCAGGACATATGTAATTTCTCTGTTCTTAAGTGTTTTCATTATTGTGTCTAATTGACTATACAGAGACTCAACTTCGTCGTCGTACCTTCTCTCTGCAGTCGGAGCATATATTTGGAGTATATTAATGTTGAAAGGGCTTGCCCCCAATTGTAGTAGTAATATTCTGTCGTTTATGGGGACAAAGTTTAGTAAGTATTTCGTTAGTTCTGCCGTCACAAAAATTCCCACTCCATTGCTGTGATTTGGCTTGTCATCATCACCTCCAGAGTAATATAAGGTGCCTCTTTCGTGTTTGCATGTTTCTGAGCCAGGCCATCTTAGTTCACTTACACCCGCTATTTGCAGTTTCATCCGGTTAATCTCCTGAACGAGATCCTCAAACTTCCCAGCTGCGTAGAGTGAACGGACATTCCACGTTCCGATTCTTAGTTTGGACTTTGCTATTTTGAGCCGGGAGATTCTTCGCATCCCTTGGCCATCTAAGGGCTGCCCGGGACTGGACGCCGTTGTGTCTCGTTTTTTCGCACTACTTATTTTTTTTGGTCGTATGTTCTAGAATTATTGTGAGAGTAAAGTGAACACATTACTATTATTTAGTTGAAATCCCATATTTATTTTGTACATCAAAAATGTAAATAACATGAATAATTTAACCGTCTAATTTGACTATATTGTGAAGCTTGTGCCCGATCTCCACAACAGATTGCAACGGGTGATGAGAAGGAATGAAGTGGGCATAGATGTAAGGTCAGATTTAGAGATGATGGTCGCCAAGAGAGGCGTACCTGAGGGGTCAATTGCGGGTCCTCTTCTATATATACTGTATACAAACGAACTCCCAAAAATCGACAAAGATCAACTAATAATAATGTACGCTGATGATACCTCACTTATGATGAGCGAAGCTGCAGGGGGTGATACTGAGAGGCATCTTGGAGGGTGCATTTAGAGTAAAGTGGTTTATTGTCCACAAAATATTGCACGTAGCATTTGTTATTGACAAAGCTTTATAAAATGTATACAAAATATAGAATAAAACGAAATAAAATAATAAAAGGACAAAAAAAATATGGGTGGGGAGTTGAAATATATTAAGTGGCAAATATTACCTCTGTAATATACATTATCACAATACCCACATCAGCACAGGCAAAATTTGTAATTGCTTATAGCGGCCATTTTTCGATAGCTCATTAATTGAGGCACAAACGTCATAACTTTTTAGTTTTGCTAAAAAAACTCGTCAATAGATTAGAAAGCTCTCTTCAATAAAGAGAATTTCAAGGTTTTGCAGGGCTTTTAAGTCTTGAATATTTCTAATCAGCAGATTAACGTGATTGTATATCATGATACCACTGAAAATCACGGAATTCCTCACAAGGTTGGAATGTGGAATGGGCAAGGGAACATTGTTAATTTGACGTGTCCTATATCATATACCGGCTGAGGATTGGGAAATTGATACTTATTTTTATGAATTAGGCAAGCCATTTCCAGAATAATAAAGATGGGAGGGTCAGAATAGAGTGCTTGTTAAAAAGGGGTTTACAGGGGGTTCTTGGATGCACATTAAATAGATTTCGAACAGCTCTCTTCTGCAGAACGAAGACAGATCGGAACAGATATCGAGAGCAAGCTCCCCAAAATGGCAAGCCATATTTGAGATGTGCTCAACAAGGGCACAATACACGCTACGCACCACTTCTCCATCAAGCTCCCGAAAGGTATTCCAAAGAGAAAAATAACCAGTCTTTTGTTCAACTTAATGATTCGAGGATAGAATTTTAAGTTTTCGTCAATAGACAGACCTAGACTCTTTAGAATAGTCTACAGCCTGGATGGTGTTGTCACCAAATATAAGGCCATTAACAGGACAGTTGAAGCCGATGAGGTTCGTTTTAGACACCACTGCTTAATCCTTCCAAGATCCAACTCAATATGCCGCAGCAGCTGCTCCGGATCCTTGTCGCGCTACAGTGCGATAGTGTCATCCGCCAAACAGCGTAAAGTGCCCAGCAATTTCAAGCATAGTCAAATCATTCACATATCTAAAAAAAAACCATTGGCGCCAATATGGGGCACACCACATGAAGTACGCTGCATGCTAGACGACACACCATCTATGTAGACATACTGCTTCCGGCCACACAGTAAGCAAAGAGTTTCCGAAGCAGCACCGCGTGACTCACAAAGTCAAAGGCTTTAGACCGGTCACAAAACATTGCAGTGGTTGCTATTCGCCCATTTATACCCTGAAAAACCTCCCACAGAAAGTCGAACATTGCATCAGATGTGCTCCTATTAGATTGAAATCTGTACTGATTTTCAGTAATAATGTTATAATTATTTAGGAATGATAAGAGACGATCCTTCATTAGGCGTTCAACCAGCTTGGAGAGAGTAGGCAGAAAAATTCGGTCTAAGAGTCAACTGATCATCGCCCTTGTAAAGAGGTATTACTTTAGCCAATTTAAAGCAACATGGAAGGGAACCATTTGCTTGCTCTATTAGTAATTTCATTGACCATGATTCGCCTTGTTTATTTTTAGAATCAGAAAAACGTCCAGGTGTGGTTCAGGGACACCAATCTATTATTGAATGTGGACAAGACTCAAGTAATTAAATACTCGGCAAGGGAAATTAATCTTACGATTTACAGTATTGAAAATGTAGGATATGGGATCACAAGTTCAATGTTTGGACTGTAAAGGTCATATTGAGAAGTTGTCTGTGAAAATTTCAGGTTTCAGAGGCAGGTTTGAATGTGTATCCTGCACATAATGTCACGGGTAAAATATGGCATAATTTTTTGGGGGAATTCAGTGGATGTAGGGAGTATAGATCCTGCAAAAGAGGTTCTTGTGAATAATATTTGATATGAAGCAGTGGGATAGAAGCCAGTATTTAGGGATAAAGGTCTGCTGATAGTTGTAAGCTGTATATCTTGGAGTCAGTAAAATGTATTTGAAAAATAAATCTTTATTTATTAATAATAATAAGACACATACATATAATACTAGAACACAAGAAATTTGTTGACTGGAAAATACAAAATACACTTATGTACAAAGGAATGTACACTGGCATGGTATCCTTAAAATGTGGAAAAGTACCTATTGACTTCATGCCATATCTTGTTTTTTTTTGACAAATATGAAAAACTGGAAATTCCTTTTTACTAATGTGAAAGATAATTCGACTCGATTGTGTTGCTTTTATTTGTGGAAACATGAAAGCTCGCACTTAAGTTAGATACTAGTTCATGTATAAAAAAAGTTATTCACCAAAACAATTCGCCCTTGCCCCGTAACTACGTCACTTGAGGTCGCCATGCACTATAAATGATGTCAATAAATAAAAGTTATTGTACGTCAATATTTTGAAAGAAAACAATTTTTTTCCAAATTTTAAACGCCCTGTAACTCAGAAATAAAGCGTTGCCATAATATGTCTTAATAGGGACTTTTTCTAATTTTTAGTTATACAAGTTTTAAATAAAACTCATCAAAATTCACCTTGTATGTTATTTTCAAACTTCGAAAATATATATTTTTTTATTATTTAATCAAAGTGGAATAGTGAGTGAGATTGTGTTCTATAAAGGCAAGCTGATAATTTCAATAATATTAAATATAAATAAATTAAAATATAAAATAATGTCGTTATATTATTTTGTCGACGTTCATCCTAATCTAAGAAGCTATGCTAGGGATAATATTGAATGTAGTTTGTCATTGCTTTCCAAGAGGCGTGGACCCGCTTGAACCGCAGTTCTCTCGCTTGGCAATCTGACTTATTAATTTTCATATCATAGCAGCCACGTTGTTATGATAAAACGCAAATTTGTCAGCCGTAGAATACCTATTTCATCTTCTTCATCTTCCGCGCAGTATATGTCAGCTGGCATCTGTCATAGAACAAGTTTTATTGGGTTTTTAGTTTTGGCTGTTTTCTATAGGTACTTTTCAAATTACTTATCAGACACCAATCAAATTATAAAATGTCATCCTGAGAAAATACATATATTAATTATTGGTGTTAAATACTAACCTGGTTCTGGCGAAATCGAGTGGGTATACAAAGCACAAGGAAGTGGCACCAGCGGCACCACCGGAGGCCAAGTTACCTACGAAGTATCTCCAGAATTGAGTTTTCTTGTCAACACCGCTCAAGAAAATCTGCTTATATTTGTCCTTAAAGGCAAAGTTCAATGCTTGGGTTGGGAAATATCTGTAAAGTTAAAATCCATTAGTATGTTCAAGATTCTGAAAGTACAGTAACAGTGTTTATGATCAGCGCTTTGATTATATTATAACACATTACGGTTTAAATCTGTAAGATGGAAGAAAACGATAAATTAGTAGAAAGCCCAAAGAACATGTCTAAGTTGAATAAATCGTTTGTATTTTTACTATATTATTCAAGTTAAACTCGTGAATACTTTGCTTCGTTCTTTTAGAAATAAAGTAAATGCCATTCAGAAAGAGTATGAAAATATAGCTTAAGCTTTTGAGCGGATTGTCACTTTATTTGAAGTTGTTTAATTTTTTTTAGAAAGAAAGTGATAGTACCACTTCAGCTTCCAAGCTATATTTTCACTTTCTTTGAATTTGTTTCATTCATCCAGAAGGAAAGTGAAAATACAGTTTAACTGTACTCCACTTGCTTTCTGAATTAAGCTCTCCTTCTAAAATAATGAAACAAGATATAGTATTTGACGAGTTCAACTTAATATTATAGAAACAAAAAAAAATTATGTTTATATTTTTGGTAATATTTCAAGGAACTATGCCACATTTTTATAGGGAGGCTGGCTAAATTTAGTTTAGTTATCCACGTTACTTGATCCTATGACTAGTTTTTGAGATAGTGGGCTTCACACTTAGGATGTTTGACATTTGAGATCATACATCTAAAATTTTAGCTAAATTTCGCTAATAGGTTTTTTTCCTAGGCCTGTTCGACATACGTCCCCATATAGTACTGCAGCCTGTACAGGCTTATTGTGCTGAGCCTGTGTGGTTTTATGATAGTCACTCCAGTGTTTTTGTGTTCTGCACGAGGCCGTACAGGTCTTTTATTGAGTGTTTGAGATTAGTATCTCTGGGTCTATATTTGGTTGCCCAAAGATGCTAAGTCTCCTGCGGTCTAGGGCCTCGCAGTTGATCAGGTTGTGTCTTGCTGTTTCCGGTTCCTTATTGCATAGCCTGCAGTTAAGGTCTCCGATATACAGACCCATCCTGTTCAGGTGTACCTTTAGGGGTGCAAGGCCGGTCAAAAGACCGGTTATGATTCGCAACCGATCTCTGTTCAAGAATAGCAGTGTTTCGGTTCTTTTTTACATGGTAGGCCAATAAATTCCTTTCCATGGTTTTGCCTGGGGATTTATGTCCAGTGACGTCGATGTTCTTTTCGAATCCAGTCTTTGATGTGGCTGCGGGTCATACTTTTTGATATTCCCAGAGCCGGTTCTGGGCCGATTAGTTTTGTTTCTGATCCTCTCCTGGCGAGTTCATCAGCTTTTTCATTGCCTTCGATCCCACTGTGTCCTGGGATCCAGATTAGTATTACCATATTCCGTTCTGCCAGGGTTTGTAGTTCTTCAAGACATTCCCACACCAGTCTTGATGACACTTCTTGGCTCAATAGTGCTCTTAGTGCCGCTTGACTGTCCGACAATATTAGGATCAGACGATTGTTTGTGGCCTTCCTATTATTCTCTATGGCGCACTGAAGTATGGCGTATACCTCTGCTTAGAAAACAGAAGCATACATACCCAGTGCATAGTATTTGCTCTGACTTTGACTAGCAGAATAGACTCCTGATCCAGTACCAGCTGCAGTTTTTGACCCGTCTGCGAACCAGGTTTGGTCCTGCGAACCAGCTGTTGGTCCATTTTCCTATTCGGTTCTACTTGGAAAGTTCATCTCGAATGATCTATTAAAACAGTATCGCGTTTGCATGTTTCAAACATCTCCCCCCACAAGATCAGCGATTGCCATGTGTCCCGTCCTTCTAGTAACGGTGATTGTTTGTTGCAGTCTATGTACCCCCAGCCTGGCCTCCCCCCTTATCACAAAGTGTAGAGGCGGGAGGTTCAGGAGGGTCTCCATGGCCGCAGTTGGAGTGGTCCGCATTGCCCCCATCATTCCTAGACAGGCAAGTCTTTGTACCTTGCCAAGTTGTGAAATCGGGCATTTCTGTTGTGTCTTGGGCCACCACACCAGAGAGGCGTATGTTAGGATAGGTTTTACCATCATTTTGTATGTCCAATACATCATGTCTGGTCTGAATCCCCATTGTTTCCTGTGTAAGCGTCTGGTAATCATGAGGGATGCCACTGCTTTTTAGGTTATATTTTCTAGATGTCGGTTCCAGGTAAGTCTCGAGTCCCATGACACCCCTAGATACTTTACCTCGTTCGAGATCAGTGTATTTTGTCCTCTCAGGCTGAGTGGTCCTAGATCCCCCACCTTGTGCCTTCGAGTAAAATCTACGATGTTAGATTTGTTGGGACTAATATTTAAACTCTCCTGATCTACCCATCTTGTAGTACGGCTCAGAGCATTTTGCATCTGCTCTCTAATCGTTGAGTTAAATTTGCCTCAGGTGATGACGCTAATAAGGTTAAGTACTGAATACTGTATTAAAATTGTCAAGACAACTATACATAATCATAAAGAGGATATTTGGTGTTCGAGCTGTAGAGTCATATCCTAACAAAACGTCAATTATTGAACGCAACGGAATACCAAACTTGAATAGTTTATTGGAATTTGGAAATAAAAGAGTTAGATTTGGCAAAAGTTTTAGTATAGTTAGGTAGTTCAAATTTAGGGAGTACCTACCTTACCTTTAAAGCAGTTGGATGTCATGCAACGCCATATAAGATATTCGGACGTTTCAAAATAATTTTACTGGCATGACTAATAGAATATAATAAAACTGGTTAAAATGTTTAGAAAGTGACATATTAAAGAATATTTTGAATAAGAACATACAACACCATATACCAGCGAAAAACAAAAAGGATTTAACCTACTCATTGATCTGGTATCATATGTGATACTAAAGTGCTATATTTTTTCCCACGACTCCGACTTTATTTTGCGCACACAAGCATCATGTCATACTTGATACCGTTTCCCTGCAACTATTAATACCGGCGTCGCGTCGCTGGAGTTCCAACGTCTTGACCTACTTTTGCTTGGTTTGTTTACGTAGTTTGTCGCAATGAGTGTACCACAAAATAAATATGCAAGTCGAGGTAAGTGAGCAATATTAATATTATTTTTTCTGTTGAATTTTAGTCGCATAGGATATTATAGTATTGGGCAGCTGTATTAGTACGGTGAGAGATATTTATTTTACGTATGTTTCGGGGCCATTCTCCTAGGGTGTCGTACGTGACACTTCGGGAATAAATTGAAAAAAAAAAACGATTGATTATTGATTGTTCTTTTTGTAGTATCACAGACTTTTATATTTTATTAAGAAATATTGTTAAGTTTTACCATTATACTTTGATTGACTGTTTTATGACACTGTTCTGTGAATAGTTTTTTGTTCCCTTATCCTTTCTCTATTTTTTAGAGGATTATTAGTTTTCGTCTAAAGAACTGGAGGACATTGCTTTGTACATAAATTTGAATTAGTCTGATATCAACGAAAATTTTGGTAGTGAGAATGTCCGATGAGGGACATGGATCATGCCGATAGCGTCTTGTCGGCTGATATCGTTCCTCTTATCAATTGTGTTAGGAGTTCTAAAAGAACCTGGAGAACCGGAGATCTGGAACCACTTGTAAATCAACCTGAGGATAATCAAAGTGACAATTGGGTGAAATACTAAATATTTGAATATTTTATTCGCTACCTTGATGAAGAGTTTTTTGTCGATCTTGCTAATTTTACAATTATGGAAGCTTTTACCAATGACAAATCACTGGATACATCTTATGAGGAGATAAAAGCATTGCCTGATTTCTTGTAATAGGAATTTACAACCCCGTCTGGGCATGTTCTGACAAAGAAGCTCCAGACGTAGATAGATATTGCAAATCAGACTTATGCTTGATAAAATCCAGAAAGCTTGTAAGGAAGATGAAAGATCCCAGCACATATCTATTGATGAACAAATGATACCATTTCATGGTAAAGTCGCAATAAAGCAGTACGTTCGTGGGCCTGAAAAACTTTGGGATGTCGACTGCTAAAGGAATGCCTCTGGACTTTTACTTGTATAAAGGCAAATAAATGTTTACAGAGTTGGTGGTAGTATAATTTTGAAACAAACAGATACATTACCTTTCGGAGTTTCAGCCTAAACGGATAGATATTTCATGCTCATATTCCTAGTAGAGACTCTTTCCTGACGCTCCACAGCTTTAGCTGGAACAATCATGGCCAATAGAATCTCGGAAGATGTTATTTAGAAAAAAGATAAGGAAAACTGGAAGAGGATTGTTTAATAGATGATCAAATCAAATCTACATCATAAAACAGTTTGACTTCAAAGCAATTCATTTTGTCTCATCAGTATGTGGAGCATTACCTAATGATCTTTGTAAGCGCTAGTATAAAACCGATAATAAATACATCGAGGTAAAGCGACCCGCGGTTGCTAAATCTGCTGGATAGAGCCATAGCTAAATGTGCAATGCATTCTGGAAGCAACACATAGACAATCAGAACTATTCACCATTTATTTGATTTCTATATTGTAGCCAATTAGCTACAATATCAGGAAAACGCTACAAAAAGAAAGTTACGTCGTAGAGAAATTGCTACACATTCAAATTTGCTTGGACTAGAATGTTTCTTCTTAGTGCAGGAAACTTAACAAGCTCAAATTCTGCTAGCGAGAGCGATGATGAACCACGTCTGAAGAGCAAATATATTGTATCTTTTCCAGACGCAACTTTCAGAAAAACAGAGCAAAGCACATAGTGTTACATATGAGTGATATCCAGAACTCTAAATGTAAATACACAGGCTGCAAAACGTTAACATTTGTCAAATGCGTCAGATGTAATGTTTGTGTTTTTCATCTGATAGAAATTGGTTTGCTCAATATCGTGCTTAGTGATTTTGTCTTCGTTTTAAGAATTAATTTTGTTATTTTTTTCAAGCTAATTAGTCTAACTGCGCTACTTTTCTTGTGATGTTTGAAACCTATTGTACATACATGATATATATATATATATATATATTTTTTTTCAGTTTACTTGCCTTATTTAGAGTGATAACTATAAAACAATGATTTTTGAACCTTCTTGAATGGTTATCGGAACGGTGGGTGTGAATAGGTTAATAAAGTCACCTAATAATAGTATAAAAGTGCACTAGATATTTTTTACAAGCACATTCATGCCATCCGGGGCAGATTTTCGTGGAACAAGTATTGTTGTTAAAAAATACCACCTTTAGGACCTTGCAGATTATTGTACCACAGATTTCTGAATTTTAAATTATTTTTCATATGGGAATCTGTTAGAGCTATATTTATTTGTATGCATCTTTGATTATCGTATGTATCTTTATCTATCTATCTATCTATCTTATGTATCTATCTATCTTATCTATTAATTATAGTGTTATAAGGAAAAGCTTGACGGACATATTGGAGACAATAAAAAATCAAAAAGTGTATATTAAAGAGATCTTAATTAATTTACAAAAAAATAGAAATATTATGTATTATTAAAAGTGGCGAGAGAGAACCCAGTTTTAGCATTTATAGCCATACCAAAAAGGAGGAATGAGTCCTAATTAAACCGTATCAAAAAATATATATATAGAAAGTAACCAACAGATTGGTGACGAGGATATGGAGGAAGTTCATTAACATGAAGGATGCTGATGATATTAATCATGATAAAGAAGTAAATTATGAAAATTAACCCATCAGCGAATTCTAGAGACCATGCCTATCACCAATGATAATGATGTTCTTATTCGAATCTATTTTTTTTTTGTTTGTATTTGTTAATTTAAGACATGTTTTGCTCGTCTTTTTATGTTTCTTTATGTATTTACCTAATTTTGCATAACAATTTGTTTTAAATGTTTAATTTTTTAAGTCTTTTTGAGTAAAGATTTCCTATATTTCCATATATTTGTGGTACTAACATGCTACAGAAATTTACCAGACTTAATATTTCGATATTAATTGCAGGTTTATTATGATGCTACGAGATAGCTAAAATATCAAACCTGCATAGAGGTAAATCTTAATACAAAATTCTTAATAAATAATAATAAAAGGAATTTGGTGGAAAATATTTTAGATCTAGAGCATCATATCTCAGAAATAAATCATGAGATCGGATCTATTCATACTATGAAAATTTTCGGTATTAAAACATTATATTTTGTACAGATTATGCCTAAAAGTGCATATTTTATGTTTTATAGTAGCTTAAACGTTGTTCAAATTTATTTTATTAATTTCAGTTATAATCTGTAATTAATATTTTACTTATACAGACCTGATTACGTTAGCGGTGTTACCACGCCAGTAGGCCAATACACCTTGTTCCTTGGGGATACGGACAAAACAGTCGACCATACCTAGAAATACAAAGGTTCATTAATATGAGATAATCTTGGCATTCGTAAATGTAAGAACCCATTTCTCGATTAGGTTCATACTATAAAATAACATTTTAATATTTTTATTATACAGTGTGTCCAAAAAAGTATGCAACATATGGTAAACTTCTTTATTATTGGATTCTCAGAAAATTTTATTCTTCATAAAAGTTGGTGCTTGCCCTAAAACAGTAAACGAGTATTTCTAATTTTATGTACTGCTTTTAGTGCGGATGCAAATGTCATTTTTCCGAAATCGCGTCAAGAGTAAAGTACCTTAATTTATAAAGATACAGCAAAATCTTATAACGAAAAGTTCTTCCAAATTAGAAAAGTAATCTAATTATGAAATTTGAGTTAAGTACATCAATTTTTATGTTCCCTTTTTTTCTCAAACGTTACGCCATCAGTGAATGCTTTGTTTTTTTGTTATTAGTATACTTGTCAAACAACTTCAAAATTTATTTAAAGTAGACATTAATTACATACTTGCATAATGTTTCAGTTTTTACAGAGATAAAAGCTAATTTAGGTATCAGTGTGTTGCAAACACATTTAAACAATTTTGGTCCAAAATAATTGTCCACAATAATTATTACAAAATACAGTTGGAATGACTGACTCAATAATAATTAATTTCATATGTCAGAGCGAAGTAAAATTATTGCTATTTGCTATTTATTTGTTTTTATTCCAAATGCATGGCCTACTCTTCAAGACCAAATATTTTATATGGATTTTTAGGATACTTGGGCATATTTTACTCATCGGGTGCAAAAGATAAATAAATTATTAGTCGTTTTACATGAAATGAAAAGAGTTGGGTCTATTCATGATTTTGAGTGGAAAAAATTTTGAATCGAAAGTGTTTAAATGTGTTTGCAACACACTGATACCTAAACTGGCTTTTATCTCTGGAAAAACTGCAACATTATGCAACTATGTAACTAATTTCTATCTAAAATAAATTTTGAAGTTACTTGGCAAGTATACTAATAACAAAAGAACAAAACATTCTCCAGTGGCGTAACGTTTAAGAAAAAATCGAAAAAAAAAATAAAAATTAAAAGTTGATGTACTTAACTCAAATTTCATATTTAGATTACTTTTTTAATTTGGAAGAACTTTTCCTTATAAGATTTTACTGTATCTATATAAATTAAGGTACTTTACTCTTGACGCTATTTCGGAAAAATGACATTTGCACCCAGACTAAAAGCAATACGGAAAAATTGAGATACTCATTTACTGTTTTAGGGCAAGCATCAACTTTTATCAAGAATAAAATTTTCTGAGAAACCTATAATAAAAAAGTTTCCCATATGTTGCATACTTTTTTGGACACACTGTATGAACAGTCTTTGCATATTATTAACTTAGCCTTATCTCAATATAAAGGGTACTTTTTTACATAAGTTTTCCTTAGTACTGCTTTTGTTTGCTTATTGCTATCCTATTTGAATCCCTTGGAGTATGACATTATCTTATTTAGTGTTTCACTAACAATGCATAAACGGTGTTTGCAACAGAAGGTAGTGCCTATTGTATTGATTAATTCACGAATTACCATTTTAATTTCGACATAATAATATGTACTGTAATGTTCCTAAATTATTGTTTTGTTGAGGAATGTAAGTCTCAGGTAGTTGAGCTATTTAGATAAGAAATATCCCAAGTATTTCTTATCTGAATAGTGAATAGCTTACCTTAGGAATGCTTTCCCTCCCATCTTACAGATTAATATTTCAAAAGAATTAAGTGCTCGGAGGGAATAATCAATCACTGAGGAGGATAAACAATACATGTTTTTACTACATGCAATTTGATTTTTTTTACAATTAATGTAGTTTGGGTTAGTGAATTAAAAATTAGAGTAAATAGGCATGTTAAAATGTTGCTAAAATATTCTTAAATTTTAATTGTAGCTGTTTTATTACTCTTCAACATTAATCTCAGTTGATCGAATTTGTAAAATATCAGTTTTTGGTTTTACAATTGCAAATCTCAGACATAATTCCAAAGGGGCAACAAAGCTTCCAAACGCCGAAAGATAGGCAAAATATGAAAAATATCCAAAATTTTACAAGGAATTCGAATTTTTCAAATAATGAGAGTAGGTAGTAGGTATGTAAGGGAAATCTTTTCAAAAATATTGACAAGTTAAAAATGGAATCGATGTGTTTCAGAGCAGTATTTGGGGACATTTTTGGTTTTGTGAAACATTTTAGTTGCTTCCAGCCTTTAGTGCGACAGTATTTTTCGTATCTGATTCCTTAAATTGTCGGAAACAGATCAACTTAAATTGTACTTTTATATGATTGCATTATTTTCCTCCAGATGAACTCTGAACTATAATAAGGTATACTTATCCTGGAGAAAGTAATAATGCATCAGACATACTCTCCCTAAATAAATTTATTTAGAAAATAACTATAAAAAGTCGTTCAATTTAGACGGAATTTAACTTTCCTTTGAGCAGTTGGAAAGAGAAATTAAACTAACAATTCTAAAAAGTTATAAAATACAGTATAAGTTTTAATATGAGTGAAAATATATTTTGAATTGTGATTTGTTTCATGTAGGTATATCAAATTTTAATATAATACTCTCAGCGAAATAATACATTCACTGCAAAACTCCCGACACATTAATTTCAGTTACACTCACTACTAGCAATCGATAAATACTAATTATTTCCATTCAAACACATTTTTCTGGAAACTTTTAAAAATTGCAATAGTTTTTCTAGAATTTGGTGACCAAGTCTATAATTTATGAGCTTATAAAACCTAGATAAATACATATTGTAAAAGTCCAAGAAAAATGTTGCAAACACTCTTCAACAAGTTGTATTCAATAAGGTATCCTCACGGAATATAAACGGAAATTGTTGACGTACTGGGTTTTCCCATATATTTTAGCAGGCACCTACGAGAGTTGTTTGAAAAGTTGTCGGAAAATGGTGATTACAAAAGTTTTTTTTTTCCTGAATCGGTTGAACGTTCTATGGAAAATACAAAAATATTCCTGCAAACGTCAATTTTTTGCAAGGTTGTCATTTTTCATGGAACACCCTATATATTATTTCATATTTAAAAAGATTTATTTCTCCTGATTTCAAATATATCTATAGGGGGACAATTTCAAAACTTACAATGTAAAGGAGATATCAAGAATCCCAGAAATATCATTTCTTTAAAAACGCAGGGGTATAAATATGAGGTATATTGCGGACCGATCATATGGGTGATCCTCATCTAAAATCTTAAATGGCACTACCCAACTTGTAACATCTTTCTGCAAAGTTTATTAAAAATGCTTTTTAGCGACACCAAAATTAATGAGATTTAAGTAGGATATGTTTTGAAAAAACATTTTATAAACTGGCCTTTCCAAATTTGCCAGAAAAAATGAAAATGCAATTGTAAGTTATGAAAAAGGGTCCCAAGCTTAAAATAGTAATATACTTGTTTTTTGCTTTTTTTTTGTAAAATATTCAATAAAATGTGCATGTTTTAAATCATTTAAAATGTAACATGCTTGCTGTTGCCATCATTTGTCTTCCAATTTATTTTAATCTGGAAATGTTGTATTCTATGCAAGAACGAGTAGACACGATTTTTCTGTTGCTGATTGAGAACTGTGCTATTTGAGAACTACCATCACTTTTTATGAAAGCCATTGTGGCAAAAACGTCCGCTACGTCTGCATAAGAGATGCGGCTTCAAAATGTCAAGGAACTGGATCAATACCTCTTACAACTCTGGATCCGTTGGTAATAAAAAGACACAACAACCTAGAGTTTTGAATGAATATATGCACATTGAGGTTATTGAGCAAGTTTCCTTAAATGCAAAGGTGTTAACGCTCTCACTTTGTCATTTAGCAGCAGTTACCGGTGGCGTATCCAGAAAATATGTTAGAAAAGTAATAGAAAATGCATAAATGTCATGCTTCAAAATTAAAATGTTGCAAGAACTTGGCGCATCATAGTGCTCCGGACAGGAGAATGAATTCAGTTTTGCGACACCATGATAACACCCGAATTTATAAAGAAACATTTGCTTCAGTGATGAGTTCTTTTTTTCCGAAATAGTCATGTGGATAAATAAAACTGTCGCTACTAGAGTGACGTTAATCTACATCTTCTTACAGAGGGAGACACTCAAATCAATTATTGGGCGGGAGTACTGGAAGACAATACCATAGGTCCGTTTTTTATTGAACAAAATTTAATCAACCAAGTTTGTGCTGAAATGCCCAACCAAAGTATAGAGCAATCGGTTGTTTATGAACTTGAACATAAGAGAGACTTACAAGACAATCTAAATTTGTACGAAGATCTTACTTCCAGTAAGATGGTGCAAACTAATGCTGCTGTAGCTAGATAGGGGTTGGATCAAAATTATCCAAACCAGTGGATTGGCAGAATGTACCTCTTCTTGAGTGGCCTCCAAGATCATCTGACTTTATCCATATGGACTTCTTTTTATGGGGTTAGAAAGAATAACTAGTTTACAAAACCGAGCCAGCTTCTCTGGAAGAATTGCGTCACAGGATAATTGATGCTTGTCGAAGTATTCCAAGAGACACTTTTCAGAAAGTTAGGGAAGAATTTGAAAATCGACTTTATTTCTGTTTAGAACAAAATGGAAATCATTTTGCGTTAATAAAATAGTTTTAAAAAAGTACAAAAAACAAGTGTGCGTTATAATAAAGTTTTAGCACCACAATAGTGTTCTCAGTTAGGCTTGGGATCCTTTTTCATAATTCACATTTATTTTCAAATTATTGCAAAAGCAAGTATTAGAAAAATTTTTCAAAATTTTACTAATATTTCGTACTTAAAAATCTCATTAATGTTGGTATCCCTGAAAATCATTTTTGATAAGCTTTGCAGACAGAGAGGTCTCACAAGTGTCATTTTAAAGTGGATGAGGGTAGTGCTTCAAAGGTGGGTGAGGGTAGTAGGCAAAATACCTCATTTTTATTCCCCCGCGTTGTTGTAAAAACGGTATTTGTTGGTTTTTGATATCTTTTTAGCGTTGTGTAGTGTAGCTATTGTAAGTGTTCAAATTGTCACCCTCTATATAGTTTCCCTATATTTCATCCACCCGTTTTCGAAATATCAGCGTTCGAAACTTTAAAATCAAACAAGAAAACCTTGATATGATTTAATTATTTTATTTAAATGGGAAAAGTGCTTTAAGTGTTCATAATAAATATAAAAAAAGGTTTGATGGTTCTTGGTCTATTGTAATCAATTGTTTTTAATAGTATGAAATAATATGGATGATAAATAGGAAATTCAAACGATGTAGGAAAAAAGATGAATCTTTTGTATTTGTCGTTTTTTGACATCTTTTCAAATAACTCCTGTAGGGTACGGGAAAACCCTGTACTTCTAAAAACCAACTAAGTATGATGCAACTTGTTCAATATTGATACCTAGATTCAATAAATCAAATGTATTATTATCGAATTTATCATTATACACATTATTGACTCAGTACACAATAAATCACGTTTATTTGACCTGGTATCTTTGTTTATATTCCTAACATTCTTTAAATTTAAGCTTCCTTCCTTCTATCATGAAATTATCAGGTATGCCTGAATCGAACCTTTGACCCTAGCCAATACAAAACCCTGTATGGTATGTACGCCATTATGACGCTAGCTACACAGAACGTGAAGGTTACGTCATTTCTCGTTTAGCAGATTCGCCATGTACGTTGCCAATAGTTTAATTTAATTACTACATTGGAAACATTTTAAAATTGAGTTTTTTATTTTTAAACAAGCACGGGTCTGATTACATAACTAAGTTACATTTGTCACAGAGACATGAATTCGCAGCGCCATGCCATTGAAAACTTGGCACCATTTTGCGTTTCGTTTATCGATCACACCCGTGCAAAGTGTGAAACGCGCTGTTGTCATATGGGAATTCAGTATTTTAAAGAAGTAATAGACATTTCGAATATGGGGAGTTATGTAATATCTTAAATCATTTTAATTCATGTCAATTACAGGCTCATATCATAGGAACACCATATTGAAGAACGGTGCTAGATGTTAATAAGCTGATTTATATAATTTTACTTTTTAATTTAAGTTAAATATCCTTATAACGTTTTATTACAAATAAAACATGCTAAAATGTTTAAAATGAATTTGACATCTACTCGAAGTAAAGTTACAAGACTTCCGGTTAAGTTAATTTGAACAAAAGAAAGTCGATATATTAGTTAGACAGATGAGACTTCCTAAATTTGGCAACATTGTAATCCATTAGCCACGCGTCGAGATAACGGCTCACTAAAATCAGCTTATTTACTTATATTAAAAATGCAATTATTATTGGTCAGTAATTCCTGTTGCGATATTTAAGCGTTTATATATTTTTTAGTATCTGATATGCGGAGAAAAGCAAAAATCGATAACACTGTGACGTGGAGACCTTGAAATTGAATGAGGACATCACGAGGTTAAGATAATGGCAGAAAATGGCGTTTTCCTTTGAAATGACCAAGCCTCGTGTAAGGACAATGCACAGTCAGAAGCAAATATCTAAAGCTTAGACGATCTAATTGACAGTTAAGTCGAGACTCTATGATTAATGAATTGCATTTAAACAGGTAGGTTAGACATGATTATTATGTAATCACTTGAAAAAAGTTTGGGCGTTCAACTGATGAAAAAATATGACTCAACATGGATCGAACATCGCGAAAGAGTACAATATATGTTTGTCTTACCCTTGTAACGTTGTTCCTCTGAGATTTGCTTGGAAATGTGCTGTACTTGCAAAAGCAGTTTGACACGTTCGATGGGGGCCACACATGTCTTGGATACGGCAGCAGAGACACCTCCGGCGAGGAAATCCTTCAAAAAGGCAACGGGATCGGCGAAAGACATTTTGTTCTTAGATTTTTATCGGGTTAGGTCTTGAAGTTTAGGGTATGAACGACGATATTGTCCAGGTGTACATGGACCGCGCACTGAACTGCAAGTGAACGAGAAGCGCGCAAGGCGTAGAGAGTGGGCGCCGGTCATGTGTTCATGGCCCGGGCTGCGGTACGGGAATAGACGCTGCGTACGCAGCACAGTGACGTTGGTTCGGAACAGTGAAGGCGAACAAGGAAGGTGAAGGACAAAGTTCTTTATGTAATACGTTTTATTTATACTGAATTTAATGCTGTTTAGGATTATTTAAAGCCTATAAAGTATTCCAACTTTTTACCACCTCTGTCATATGCAATTATGGGTTAGTCTTTTATTATCGTCAAAGCACTAACGTTTTCACTTTCGAAAACAATAAAAAATAGCTTAGACAACAAAATGGATGTTCATTTTGCAATATTCAACGTTTTTTTCAGAAAAACAATAAGATTGATGGAAAAGACATATTCACTAGACCAAAAAATTTCTTCTTACCACATATATTTAATATGCATACATGCATATATTTAACATGAATTTAAACTGCTACACTCATGCAATATTTTGGAAGTGTCTCTTAGACTCCCACAAAGCTAGCAGAGAACCTCCATAAGTACTGCAGCAGTATTGTTCAAGTCGTGAAGGGATTAACATTATTTAAGGCGAGACTAGAGGCAGCATGCAAGTCTGACGATAAAGCAATGTTTTATTTGGCAAAAGACTACCAAGGAATCTGTAATAGGTTTCACAATCCACTCTTTAATTTGATCCCATCATAATTCCGTTAAATGATGCATTGACAGTTACTTTTGCAACTTCTAAATAATCATTTTAAAAAATGAAATTGGGCCGGCTACTTGGTAAGAATGGAAGACCAGAAATGGACAAGAATAATTCTCGATTGGAGGCCAAGAATATTAAGGAGACCACGCGGTCGTCCGCAAAAGAGATGGGTGGTGACATAGAAATAATTGGCACAAAATAGGCGTCCATGCTTTTGATAAAGCAGTAGATGTGATGAGGCTATGATGATGATAATAATAACGATGACAAAATCTATTTCGCTCCAGTGCAATCTGTTCCAAAAAAGGCAAGAAAACCACGCCCAATTTCCTTGCTTCCAATAATCTCCAAAGTCATGGAACGTGTAGTCAATCAGCAACTACTCAAGTACCTCGAGAACAACAGAATAATCAGCGATAATCAATACGAAAGATCGGCAGGAGATATATTGGCCTATGTAACTCATATATGGATTACGGCAATTGAGAACTACGGAGAGTCTCGATTGATTACGTTGGATATTTCGAAGGCATTCGACAGAGTTTGGCATGACGGACTGCTCAACAAACTGCCGTCCTTCGAACTGCCAGCCTCTCTCTGCAGCTGGCTTGCCAGTTTCCTTAAAAACCGATCTCTGCACGTTGCAGTTGATGAACACATCTCAGACACATTCACCATTAAGACGAGCGTACCTCAGGGCGCAATACTTTCACCAACTCTGTTCCTCATCTATATTAATGACCTGCTGACCGAAACGAATAATCCTCTTTACAGTTTTGCAGATGACAGTACCCTTGTCTCCCACTTTAGATCAGAAAAACCTTTACCATCGACTGAGACTTATCACCGCAGAGAGGAGCAGATTACAGCAATTAATCAAGACTTGGAGAAAGGTCAAACTTGAGGCGACAGAAATTTGGTCCAGTGCAATGCAGCAAAGACCCACGCAGCCACGTTTACCAAGAGGGCCAATACGACGGTTCCTGACATTTTTATGGCAGGATCGACCATTCCTTCATCCTCGTCAATCGGACTGCTGGGTGTCTCGGTCAACAGCGCTATTCGCAACAAAAAACTGTATACACCAGCAGTTGTTCTTGCTCTACAAAGCCCAAATAAGATCGGACTTAGAATATTGCTCACACATCTGGAGTGCCGCACCAAAGCACACCCTAAAGCTGCTGGATTCCATTCAGAAGAGAGCTGTGCATCTCGGCGACCCGGAGTTGACCCGTACTCTGGATAGTCTGCAACACCGCAGACATGTGGCCGAGATGTCGCTGTTTTACTGATACTCTCACGGCAGATGTTCCCAGGATTTGGCCCGCCTCATCCCGCCCCTGGCAACGCCTATCAGATAGTCACGACAGACGGCAAGAGCGCACCAGTTCGTCGTACAACTGGAAACACCTAAAACATCGCTTTACAAGAACTCCTTTGTTTGGCGCACTGCATCACTGTGGAACACTCCCAGGACATCTGTTTCCCCCTAATTACAACCTACAGCTATTCAAGAACCGTGTCAATCAACATCTTCGCACATACACCGCTCTACGCAGTGGATGTTTTGAGGCTATGATGATGTTATAATATATTTCGTTTAAAACTTATGACAGTATCAATCCGTTTGTAATTCATGAGTTTTGCGTGCCCTTGGGTTATCTAGGTTTTTATCAGCTGGACTATCTCAACTGCTCCTTCAAAATATGCCTATCGAATCTACCTAATCTTAGTGTGGAAAGTTGGCTGGTTTGCTGGTCACTTCATATCATCGAAGTCCTATTGTAATATGGAATCTTGCAAAACAGATTCGACTCTCCTCTCTGTCAAGTGGGTTCAGCTAGAGCTTAAAGATCTCTTCTAAATAGAGGTATCCAATTACATTGTTATTACGCAAAGCTGGCAAAATAATGAAAAAGATGATAACTATCCAATGGTAGCACCAAAGAACGTGATAACCTCTCTGTGATTTTTTCCTAAAATTTTACTCTCTAATTAAAGTAAAAAACAATAATTTTTATTTATTTCTTTTTGGATTATGAACCCCATAAGATCAAACGACTCCAATTGAACGCCATTAAGTGCTATTCGTGGATGATTTTTAATGTATTTCAGAATTCAAAATGATCTTTAACATATCACTTTTGATGCCGATAAAGTTAATATGTACTCACCTGAAAAAGAAAACAAGATAAGTTAAGACAATAATTATGGCTATCCAATGTTAGCAGTAGCTCATGTTGGATATCCTTCTTGATCAGATTAGATTAGTTTAGGGGCTTATGGGCTATTAGCCTCCACACTGTGACTTTTTGTGAGTCATTAAAAAAAGAAGCCATTTAAAGTATTTTCCAACTTTGTCTTCTCCATGAAACGCCACAGGTTAGTTTTCAGATCCTCCGTATATCTGGGAGTTCTTATCGTAAGGAACAACAAACCCTCGCAGTGGGAATCTATGTGTAGTGCTGTTTCCTCCTCTTCCTGACAACACCCACACAGCGGTTCTTCTGCAAGTCCAATCGTACTCGTTTGTTTGTCGAGCTTACAGTGTCTGGCAACTGCATTTAATTACTCATGGTGTACCGGAATATTTATTAAGGGTCTAAAATCTGCTTTAATAATCTATTTGCATAAGGGTGATGGCGCGAACGATTCTTCAAACTTTCGTCCGATTTCTCTTTTGCCAAATCTATCTAAGCTCTTTCACAAGTTGGTCAAGCAGAGGGTTTTGATTTACCTTGAGTCATTTAACATCATCACACTGAATCAATTTGATTTTCAAAGGTCTAAAGGAACTCATGATGCAATTTCTGGTTTTCTTGAGAGGGTTTAGTGTGGCATAAATAAGGATGAGGCAGTGGCAGCAGTTTTCTGTGATCTTTCTAAGGTCTTTGACTGCGTGGATCACAGAATACTGTTGCCCAAGCTTGAACATTATGGCTTTAGAGGCACGGCTTTGGCTTGGTTTGGTTCCTACCTGCTAGGTCGCAGTCAATCGGTTGTCCCCTATGCTGCTCAACCTTCAGCCCCGTGGGGTTCCCCGAGGCTCTGTTGTGGAACCCCTTCTCTAGAAGTCCAACTATTATTCAGTTGCACTTTTTTTCTGTGAATTTTGGCGATGGATTTTTAATAAACTCTTTAGTTTGTCTCATTCCTGTCAAGCTGTTTTGGCCCATTGAGCGTCATTCTGGCTTCTGCTCGGGCTATTGATTCAGCCTCTTCGATACCTTTGTATCCTATATGTGCTGATACCCAGGCTAAGGTCAGTCTGCTTTGACTGACCAGCTCTTTTAGGGCTTCTATACAGTCCTAGACCAGTTTTAAGAACTTGAAGTGAGTTAAGTGCTTTCATTGCCGCTTGGCTGTCACAGTAGATTGCAATGTAAACTCTTGCCTTATGAACTAATTCGCACAATAATATCTTGCGGTATCTTTCGTTTTGAATATCGTCGCATATCGATATTCTTGTATTTGGCTTGATTCCGTTCATCGGTGTTTGATCCGTCTATATAACCAGTTATGCCCGCATTAATAGGAGGTACTTCCTTCCATGCATCTTTGCCCGTTAAACGTCTCGTAAGAGTTTTATCAAATCTATATTTGGGAAGTATGCCATCTGTTGGCATTCCCATGATGAAGTCGCTTTCCAACTCTTCATATAGCTTGTAGTCTTTCACGTGGATTCCGCTTATTGGGCTTGCTCTCTGGACAGTCTGCACGCGACTGTTCTAGGTAGTGGTATTCAGGCAGGTTTGCTTTTGGATGGCACTGAGTTGACGTATCACTCCAGCCTGTTGTCTCTTTGGCCACCAAAGTATCGGCCCATATGCTGTCATGGGCCTTATGACTCTGGCAAGTCATGTGGTAATTTTTGGATCCATAGCCCAGTTTTTTTCCGCATAATCTTTTGCACAGATTGAAGGATACTATGCTTTTTGTGTAGGTGCTGATTCTCTGTTAGTTTATGGTCAAAGATGACTTAAGTATTTTGCCTCCTGTGCAAATGGCATCTCTACCCCATCGAGTATTGGTGCCCTGAGTCATTCCAGTGCTATTTTTGGTGAATTTTACTATGGTGGTTTTAACGGGATTCACTGTCTATTGTGTGAGCTCCATGACCGTACCTGCGAATCTGCCTTTTGCAATAATCGCAAGGTCGTGGAGTTTACTAAGCAATAGAAACCTTTAGATGTTAGCCTTACTATCGATTCATCTATTAGGATTGCCCATAGTAAAGGCGAAAGCACTCTTTCATGTGGGCATCCCCTATTTGCTCTAGCTGTCAGTGTTGTTTCGCCCATTGCTGATATAATAAACCTATATTTCAAGTTGACACTTATCCACTGACCTAGAAGTTGTGGTACTCCTTCGTGGTACAAATTATATAACAAAAATTGTTAGATAGCAACAAAATTGCAATCTTTTTAAGTTCTGCAGATGCTGGATTCTACAGGACCAGCCTCATCTTGCAAATTTGGAATGTCATTTATTTCGAACGGGGATAATTTTAACCAATTCAAGTTATGTAGTTTAGTATGAAACCTGCCAATTAGTTTTTAGGATTTCCCATCTTAATTGTTGGCTAATGAGAAATAACTTTCTTAAAAAATATTTCCAAACTCTTTTTTTGGATTTTGCTTTTTCATTTCTGGATCAAAAATGGCCAATTAATTGCAATAATATGTATTTTTTTTTAATCTTTGAAAACCTGAATTCTGAATATTCCATCCTTTCTTTTACCAGCCACTCTCTTTGCCTTTAGAATTCTGTGTCAATTTCAAATTGTCTATTTTGCCATTGTCCCAGTTTACAGATCCGTTCGCTTCTACCTTTACATCGACACGGGCCATCTCGAGGCCTTGACTTTTCGTCAAGATTTTTATATATTTCGGGATACTTATTGATTCGGTATTCAGGTTCTGTTGAAGGCTGAAGTCCCATTTTATCCTAATTTACCGACCAACAGCGCAAAACTATTAACTAGCACAGTATTCTGCTGACTTGTCAGCTGACATCTGATTGCGGCCCCTGAAATTTCCTAGTGTCTAGCCTATTTCATCCGCCCCTGTGTTTGATAATAAGTCAATCAATAACTGCGCTTAACGCTATCGCTGTATGTATAGAATGAATTATTAATGACTATTTAAATGGATATAGTACAGCGTTAATATATAACGATGATGTTCCATAGAAACGCTCAAATGACCAAGACTCTAGTAATATTTGGTACTAATACCTCTATTAGCACCCTAGTGAGTTTCGGTGTAGCAGTAGCAACACTCTTTATCTGGTACATTCGAACCTCTACAAAACTTTATAATAAAATTATACTGACTACGCCAATGATGTTGTTCCTGATTAGATTAAGTTCTTTCTTCAAATTTACGAAAAAGTTACGAAAAGTAATGAATGACATGTTAAATAGCCTGTGTAAAACATGCGCGCTATGCGCGTGCCTAAGTCAGCTTTTTTGAAAGAGGTAATAATTTTTGCTTTTCACCCTCCTTTATCTCGTCAAGGTCGAAAGTATTAATTCATAGATACCATTAAGTAATGCAAGGTCAGAAATTTAAGGTTTATTTAAATAAAATACTAAGATTAAATCTTACGTAGTAAAAGCTGTGGAAGTGGTATATCTATTAACTATTACTTTAATATTAAATTAAGAGATATTTGTTTGGTTTTTCAGTTAGAATGTTAAAAACATATTTTGCATTTTTTTTGGTCTAATATGTGACGGTCTTATTTGAGGGGTAAAAAGGCACTTTTAGATCCTAAGGCTGAAAATTAAAATTTTAGATCCTATGGCATACAAATCTTGAAACTATAAATTGCCACAATTGATATATAGCCCAAAAATCCTGTTTTTAGCAACATAAAATTGATATTTTTTTTGCCCGAAAATTAAGTTCTTTGATTTTCCTTATTGCCTATTTTAGATCGGTTGTGGTATAGAAAATTTTGTTTACCTACACCACTGATCTAAATTTACATTGCCTCTCTTGTAGTGTTGTGGGCTGGGTTTAATAACTATGATGTTGGTACCTAGAAAATAAATTCTGGGTTCCCCTTTGAAAAATTTCGTGAAGGTTTAAAGTTAGGTACCACTTATAGCAATGTTTCTTGCACCCTTCGGTCGCTACCGACTAGCTGTTACGCTTATTTTTGCTGAATAATAAATATATATTAACCCTTCGTTACTCGCGCCTACTTTGTAGGCCACCAGTACTCGCGGGGTGTCACAAACACCCCAAAATAAAAATCGCTATAGGTTACCGAAAAATAATTTTTTAGCTATTATAGCTTTTTGCTACTATAGTGCTATATTTGGATAATTGAAACACAATCTTGCTCGTAAACAAAGTTATTTATTAATATTTTTATAAATATTTTTTTAGAACCTATTTTTTCTTAACAAAATAGTGGTACAGTTAAGGCCGATTTCAAAATACTGTAAATACAAGCTTTAAACAAAAACTCACTTAAAACTATTATTAAGTTATTATATAATTATGTTTTGAGCTCTGGTTCTAACTGATCCTTTGTCTTTTTCTTTATTCCATTTCGTGATATTGTCTCTGCCAATATAAAAATTTAAAGTACTAGTGTCTGGATCATAATTTTCATCTGTTGTCTCTTGATCGCTCTCAAACTCATGGTTGGAAACTTCTGCATTGTCCTTCGTTTCTGACTCACTTAGGATATTGTTTATTTCACCTTCCGATGACGGCTCATCGTCCGTTTCTACTTCCTCAAATAACCGAAATAGACGATCTTGTTTCCTTTTCCAAGGGTCCATGTTTCTGGAAAATAAAATTTCTATTTTGATAAACAAGTAATACCATATGTAAATAATACAAATAATTACCCATAAAATGTGTAAAAATATAGTAATTCGCTTACCTTAATCTAAGTTTCTCAGGTAAAAAATATTACACAATTACTCGCGGGGTGTCAGCGTCACCCCAAGCAGGTTCTAACTCTGAAACGGTCAAACGCACATTGGCCTTCTAATGAGACATGCTAGTGGGAGTAAATTCATGCAGGTAGACAGGGGTGAGGCATCCTGACCGATTTTATTTAAAAGATATTGATATATTTGTGCGCGTGGGGTGTTCAGAACACCCCGCGCGAGTAACGCAGGGTTAAATTCAATTTAAATACGTACTTATCTGGGGCATAATTTCAATTGAGTTGGGCCCTAGGCCTCAGCGGCGGGTCTTAAAGAACTCTAGGGGCCCGGTGCCAACTCGAACAGTAGGGGCCCGCAGTGCCATGCATATTATTTTTGGGGGTGGAGTCCGTTTTTAAGTTTTTTTTTTTAGGAAGCATAAGAACATTTTAATGGCCATGAATTTTTGCCTATAAACTAAAATGGCATTACTAAACATTGGTATTTTAACTAAACAAAAATGGAACAAACAATATTTTAACTAAAAATGGATGGGAGTCCCCTTCGTGTTTTAATTGTTAAAAATGGAAGGGTTATAAATAATATTAAGACTAATTCAAGATTTGGAAAAACATCTACTTTTTTTGGTAAAAAATATATTCCAGATAACCCAATGCACCCCTATCCAACATGGATTTTCTTATTTAAAATAAATATCGATAAACCGAATTATTTCATTATAGAAATCATTTGATATGAAACTGAATGTTTTACACAGCTTAGAGCATTTATCTTCGAGTTGTTCTTTGTCGCAGTTATACTGGATTAAAAAAAACAAATAACTGTGTAACTTCTTCCAGACCCTCAATTCTCTCGGACAATTCACTCACTATTGTATTCATAGTAACGTTAATTACGTCGAATTTAAACCTGTTGGATGGATTTGTTATAGGGTCATCCATTGCTTTTTCTTCAAAAAATGACTTTTTCTTTCAACGTCTTTGTTCTTAAAATTTCATGTTTTACTAGTCCGTACCACTCTGGATACATTTAGCTTTAGCAGCCTTAAACAGGACATTGAAATATGCGTAATTTCTGAATGAAATTAATTTTTCATTTGACCTATTCATAAAAGATACCACCTAAAAAAGGTCAATATCTTTTCTTTGCAATAACTGAAATGGAACATCAAGGATCTGGAAAATCCAAAAAATTAGAGTCACTAAGAACTCAAAATCAAAATTATTTAAGAGCCCTCTAGCTGTCATCACTTCTTCTCCGTCATGTTTTAGCACAGTTTATTCAATAGAATCTTTGGATTCTGGTTTTAGGACCATAATTATTTGCAAACAATCAGTGACCGTACCGCTTTAGCACCGGCCGACCACCTGGTACTGATAAGCTTTTTAAAGTGAAAACGTGTTCTTTGCCCATTTCAACGGTTACAATTTGATCAAAATCACGAGCGTATGTGCATTTTTCCTTTAACAATGCCCATCGTAATTGCTGGGAATCTGCGAAGAAACTGTAGCACTTTTGAAAATTCCAAAAAAGTTTAAAGTTTGAACGGAAGCACATTTCTCTGCTGCATGCTTGAACACCAAGTTAAGCTGATGAGGGGGACAATGTACATATGGAGCAAAAGTTGGTTTATCTTTGCTTATAGCTTCGCGTAGTTTACAATGAGCTCCATTTTTCCAACGGCTCATTACGCATAATTTTATTGGATTTGAACTCAGATCTCCTTCGTAAGGGCCCACGTTAAAATCGCCGCTGCTAGGCCTTAGCATATTTTCGGGTCCCCATCAATATGACTTTTGAAAAAGGAATTATTATTAGTGATGCTTACTCTCGACACCTCTCACTTGACATTTTTTTGCTTTGCTTTTGGATTTCGCGCTAAAAATACTATTTATACTGTTTCTATTATAATTTGGATTATAAAGATGACGAAAAAGTTTCTTTATCTTTTTTTCGAGAATATGCATTACAAACATTATATTTTATTTATTTTTGTTTAAAAAAATGCACCATTTTGGCCCCACTTTTCATTGGGTCCTAAGCCCGGGCTTCGGAGCTAATGGTAAAAAGGCCCTGTTATCAGTAGATAAGTCGTGGATGTGACCATTTTATATTGCATTGATGTGAACTAAACTTAATCAAAATTATAACATAAACTTAAAACAATATTTGTAAGACAAATACGCTTAAGCAATCGTGAAAGTTTTGCTTAAAAAGTTCAAAATTCAATTTTATTTCTAGGCAGTCTTTATAAGGGAGGAGGTCATCTACAAGAACCGCTCGTTTTTTTTTTATTTTAAAATCATAAGATGTGAATCTTGCTTAAGTCTAAAATTTAGAGATAGCTAAAACTCTACTAGTACGGATTTTACCTGGAATTGTAGTCTATTTACTTAGAGCAATGTTAGTCTATTTACTTAGAGCATTTAAATTGCACTTTGATTTTCAGAGTTAAACTTATACATACATATTTGTTCGGCTTTATTGCCTACTAATTAACTGTTGTTAAAATGGTGAAAGTTGGGTAAAATGAAGTTATTATTAAATCATTAAATATTCATATAGGCATTTAGGTTGCAGTAATTCAACTGTTCAAGTTTATTCATGTACCATTGTCTATTTTGCTTCAAATGCCTCGCTCTATGTGTATAAGAATAAACGACCGCATTCTATCGCCCCTCAGTGCCCTTCAAGGATGATTTTTGATGGTTTTTTAAAATTGATATTTATTTGTCACCTATCACTTGTGATATCGATAAAGTTAATGTGTACTCACCTGAACACAAAAATAAGATAAGTTAGAACACAATAATTATGGTTATTTTTCTTGATAAGACCTGTAAGCGTAGCGAATGTTGGACACGGTTCGTGATACAAATTATATCACAAAACTTGTTAGATAACATCAAAATTGCAAGTTCTGCAGATGCTGGGTTCTCTAGGACCAGGTTCATCATGCAAAAGTGGAATGACATATATTTCGAATAGAGATAAAACCTG
>MU190709.1:3207-40784 GCA_016904865.1 Pissodes strobi | reverse complement strand
TTTTTAGTTCCGCTTGATTAAGCAAACAGTAGTATAAAAGGGAATTAGGTAGATTTTAATTTTAGTTTTAATCATCTCCTGATGATGCTAACATGGTTAGAGAAACGCGCGTCGAGTGCAAATATTCTGTTTCGGTATTGTGGATGAAACTCTGTTTTAGAAAATTTTGAATAAATAGTGGTATTTTTATATTTGTCTCAAAACTTTTGTTACATACATTAATTGGAGGAGATAAAATGATTACTTAACATAGAAGACCATGTCCCTATCAAGACTAAAATATACCCATACAAAACTTGTCTGCCAATTTAATATGCCAAGGCTTTGAATAATGTGTGGGATACACTTTAGCTCAAAAAGAGTCAATATTTCATAAAGAATTTAATGATGAAAGATGTTTTGTTTAAAATCTGTCTAGAACTTCAATGAAATATTTCTTAAAATTAACATCATCCTGTTTGTTTTTGAACTACCCACAGATAAGTAAAATTAATTTTAGACTGTAGATCTGAACTCTATCTATAGTATAACTTCAGAACTTCAATGACGTCTACATTCAGTTACAGTTCGCAGTAATGACAAGGCCGAATTTTAAGGCCAGTGATGGCTCGTGATATTTGTATTAGGGTATTTATAGTTATCGATGTAAACAATAGGTGCCGGCAAAAGGCGGCGTATGCGCAAATGTTTTAAGGTGCACAGCTCAAATAATAAGATTTCAGTAAAATGCTACTCTAAAAACCAACTTTTGGCATTTCTTAAATGGCTATTGAAAATTCAACATTTAGATTTAAAAATCTTGTTCTAAGAAGGCATTGCATGCAGATGCGTGGTAAAAGTGTATAGCATAATTCGCATATATGCAAAAATATGGAACTTGTACAAAAATATTTTGGACTTCTATTGTCTTTATTTTCCATTACAACGTAGCCATTAACTTATAACTTCAATTGTCATCAAGTAAATACTGCCAAAATTTCTTAGAGGCGAACCATGAAAATGTTACACACTGTTTCAAACATAATGTCATAATAGATTATTATTAATCCTATACATATAATGAAACATACTCTGCCATAATAAAAAACATGTTTTTATAAGCGTGATAAAAATATATTATGATAATTTTTTTCCACAACCAAAACCAAAAACAATTTACATAATATACAAACTCTGCAATCGGAGTTAAAACATACATGCCTGGGAACGCCCTTCCGCGTCGAGGCTACCCATGGGCTTGACATTATGTCACTGAAATTAACTCTGATAATGTGGATAGAAGTATTGTTTGAGATTAATTGTAAAATCAGAAATGAACACCTTTTCACTTAAGAAGAAGTTTTCCCGACCAGGACGCAGCCTAATTTAATTACTTAACATTTTAACAAATTTTAAATATAATTCTTTTATCATTTAGACAGAGCAGTACATAACTAAATTGAACTATTTCTTGGTAAACCCCAAAACATTGATTTACTCGGTGAAATTAAAGGGAAAACAAGGAGAGAAAGTAAAATAATAAATAGACAGGTTTGATGTCAAAACGATAAATTTCCGCAAATAATAAGTTCAGACAGAGCCAAAGCACGAGCACTCTGAAGATTGATCTGGCACACGCAAAATTTAATTTTAAAATATATATTTTGAATATTTATTCACCTCTACATGATAAAGTTATGTTATTTCATGAATTAAATTATTTCTCGGTTTGAATCTGCCTTAATTTACTATTTTTTTGCTTTAATTTACATGTGCCCAATAATAAGCAATCCTGAACCTAATAAATTTCGGCCCCAATCAATAGCCATCATATGGTTTGTATAGAGCAACTAAAACATTGGAGACACGTCTCTCTAAACCCAACGGTACTTAACTGCAGCAAGATGCTATTTGAGTATTAATTTATATTACCATAATACACAAAGCTCACCTTAGATTCTCTTCCATGCAAAGAACTCATAGACTGAGTCCTTCGTTGTGGTACACAAGGAACCTTCCCAATCTCCATGCCTCCTAAACTATCTCCATTTTCCGACTCGAACACATCATCGTCATCTTCATCATCTACAGGATTAGGCAAAATGTCATGTTCCCCACTCTCACTCTCTGACCTATCATTGTTATTAGGAGAAAGCGGGCCGTCTTGCATTCCACTACCACTGCAGAGCACTGGAACTACTGCATGCCATGGTACGGCAAAGGCTGAAGCAGGACTTCCCACTTGGGGAGATTGAATGAGATCAGGAGGGGATGGTTGAGGGGGTGTAGGCTCTATAGCTTGGTCGGGGGTTACTATAACTCCAGCTGCTCTAGGTTGGCAGGCAGCTGGTAGAACCGGTACTAGTTGAGTGGGGTGTACAATGACTGCTGGTTGAGTATTCCGCAGGTGGTCACTCTGGATCACCTTGAATATATCAATAATTTTTTTATATTTGCCCATTGGCCCGTAAAAAGTTTGCAACTTCAGAAAAATATTTAATTTTGACTTATTGATAATACAACATAACAAACCTGTCTCTGAAGAGGTTTAATGTCTTCCAATCTGTTGTCCATGTCATTTTTAATCACCAGTAGATTTTTTTCATGAGACTGAGGAACAATGTATAATGGCCCTAAGAGAAGAAATTATTATGTATTACTGTCTTTCCTTTACAGTTTTAAACAGTTCACGGTCAAAAATAATCGCTCAAAATTCAGAACTTTTATTTTCATTTCTATAATATTTATATACATAATATTAATTAAAGGATGACTCATACATGATCTATTTCTTGTATTCAATCAGAACATACCTGGCGCCACATGAGTAGTCAAAGTAACACGTTCCGCAGGAGGTGAAATATGTTGCTGTAACACCACATGAGAATTCTCTAATGGGGCAACACTACCCCAGGCTCTTGGTCTGGGTGATACCCGGATAACACCCTGAGCAGTCTGCACGGGCCGAACTAATTCTGGCCTAATTACTGGTTGATGGAATGGAGGATAAGTAGGGGCGCCCCCTCCGATGGGTAAAAAGACATTTTGTCGAGGGCCCACAGTCACAGGCGAAGGAACGCCCCCTAGACGCGCTACTGGTGAACTAGCCGCTCCTGGAGAGAATGTTGCAGGAGTAGCAGAGCGCGAGCTGCCCAAAGATACTGTAACAAGACATATTATTAAATATTTAATACTAATTAAGTGTGGCATATTTTTCTTATTTCTAATAGAAGAGTATTGGTATAAAATATAATATGTTTCTTTAAGCAGCTCGGGCAGGCATAAAAATCCAGTTTGTTATTTAAATTACGATTGTAACACTTACTATCAGCTGCAGATGTCTGAGTTTCAAAAGCGCTGGCGCTAATGTCAACTGCTGCAGCATGCAACGTGGGTTGCCTTGATTTTCAACAAGATTATCGTACATTTTAGAATGGCTTGAAAATGTTTCCATAATTAGACAGCAAACTTATCAAAAAATGAACTAAATTTGACTTTTAAAAAATCAAGAATCAATTTAATCAACAGCACATAAATATTATCATATAATCATTGATTTAAGGTATCCTACCTAACATATTAGCAACATCAGTTTCTTCCTGATCAAACCGGCCAGTAACCCTGCGATCTTGGGCGCTAGGCGACGTTTCGGAATCTCTGGAAGTATCTTCACCATCCTGCTTGCTTCCGGCCCTAGGAAATGAAGTCCCACGTAGTCCGTTCCCTTTCTGGCTCAAATGACGGGAGCAGTAACCTCGTCGTTGACTCTCCTTGTTACAGTTGTCTTTGGAACACAATCTGCGCCATTGCTTGCCATTGAACTTTTTCCGGATGCCATTGGGATTCGATACAACATCGCCCTAAAAGTAAAGAACCTCATAGTTTTTAAATTTACTATGCAATGAAGACTTTTATTATGAAGACATTTTTCAAACTTTTAAATAGATGCTTATGAGAGAGTAGTAATTTTTAGTTTAAAATTGGATCTAGATACATATATAAGGAAATAAATCTGAAAAAAAAAAACCTTACATCTGAGACAATATAATACAAACAAACCTTTTTGTATTTGTGGGGAGTAGCAGGCTGACTTGGTGTAACACTGCTGGAAGATGATCCTCTACTATGCAAACTACTTCTCTTGCTCCCCCCAGAAAGTTTGGCTTCTTCTGTGAAGCCTTCTTGCCTTAACTCATCCTCACTTTCACAGAATTCATCATACATGCGTCCATTGGAAACTGGAGTGCATGCGCTTACAGGTGTATGGAGAGTGGCAGGCGATACGCGGCAGTAATCGTTTTGCTGCGTAGTGGCTAATTCTAGATGTTCAAGTTCGTCCCACCACGGGGGGCGCAGCAAACGCAAATCTGCTCTTTTTACATTTAGTTCACATGATTTTTCTCCTAAAATAAATAAACTATATATGTCCTTTGGAAACTCTCTAATTTTATCAAAGCTAGAAAAAAAACTAAATATTAAAGTTGCAATACAAGTAGCACTAATTGGCGAAATGCCTTAATGGTCTAAACTCGGTTCTAAATTTAGCAATAAAGACGACTAAATGGCCTTATTATTGTTATGTTTCTGCAATTAATTTTTCCAGTAAGGAAATTGGGCCGCTAAATTTCAGGTATACCTATTTCAGCAAGTTTTAGTTATTATAGCTGAAGTAGTAGGTAATTATTGGGGTCTTAGGTTTCATGAACAAAACTTACTTATAATAAAATATTTCTGGATGACTTATTACAGTTTTAAATCTAAAATAGTCACCATCGCGATTTAGCTATAATTCAACCACAATTTTCGTTATATTTTAGAATGAAAGAGCCATGGATGGTACATGGAAACTTGGGCTTTCGAGGTTGGATATATATTCTCTTGGTTAATCTTGGGAAAAAAAGCAATATTAGCGAAATATAAACTAAAACATTACCATATCCCGCCAAGATTTATATGGAAAAAGAACCTATTCGTGTGGTTTATTAAATTTATATCACCATTACTGAAGGGCTGAGGTAGGCCCACTTTTTCACAATCGGCACAGAGGAATGTATTGTACTATTTACTTGCCGATATTGTGACTTTCTTGAGGTTATAGTGCAAACAATTAAATTAGAGCAGCATATGTCGCATACGTCAGCGGTATATTTATCATTAACTATTAGATTATACAAATAACTTCTCTCAGAGGACTGTGCAAAATATTAACTTAAATACATGAGTATAAATCGCCCGACAATTCTAAAAAAGCGACCGAAAGATGTCAAAAAAAATAATTATTGTTCGTTTCGCCGTTACCCAGGAAACAATTGCAGCGTCCTGGATACTCAGAACTGCAGCCTACTAAATTAATTTAAAATAGACTTTATGGCGGCATTTCTTTTCAGGGAAAGTATTATGATTATGTTTATACAGTTTGCTTTTCACCGAACAATTACTAACTGTATGTCTTACAAGTAGTGTAATCGTAATACACATCATGTAATTTGAGACGCAATTTTTAAGCATATTTACAATAAAATCAACCAACCAAGGAAATTTAGCACCCGAGTTTCCCTAAATAAATACCAAACACAAACTTTACAATATTACATGGTCGCGCCTCTCATACGAAATGGCTTTTATGGAGACCCGTTCTTTATTTTCAACAATTTTTGCAGCACATGTAGGTATGGACATATTTAGAAATTATTTGGAATATACATGATATTCCAAAAAAAACAAGGTTGCGTTTTTTAAGTGAAACGCCTTTGTATGTTAGTCTATATTTGGGTGCTAGGAAGGCAGCATTTTTATGATTGCTATATCAAAAATATAAAGTTTTGACATATTTAAGTTTTTTCAAAAATGTGTGGAAAAACGTAAATTCAGATTGCCCTAAAAATTACCAATAAAGAGTTAAGTAATAAGTAGTAGAACGAAAAGCTTAACAATCTACGCACAGTCACAAGGATATTTAATGAAGCAAAGACATTAAAAACAGAGTTTCATCCACAATACCGAAACAGAATTTTTGCACTAGACGCGCGTTTCGCTAACCATGTTAGCATCATCAGGAGATGATTAAAACAGTTTTTAGTGCCTGTTGCCGAAGGTTCCAAACCCCAACGTAGAAGCAAAGACAAATAATGATTGGAATGCTTACAGATCAACACTCGCGAAATGTAACGGAGAAATCCGGAGAGTCAAATGCGACTCGTGTAGGAGATTCTGTGAAGGGGTCAAGGAAACGCCCGAATGCTTGAGAACGTTTTGGCGAAGGAAGGACCCGAAAGTAACGGAGTCCAATTCCCTAGAAGGAATGACACGGAGACCAAGAAGGAAAGTTTAAAAGTAGTTTTAGAAACAAACTTTCCGGCCTCATTCATAGTGGATACCGCCACATAGCTGCAAAACTAAGTAAGCCACGGAAGCCATCAAGATTGGTAAGGAACATAGCGACACCCGACAAGATCAGGTGAGCTATAGATCAATCACAACCGTTAAAATCACCAGGGCTGAATGCAATTTATTTTATACTATTACAAAAAGCACAGGTTATACTAATACCACGTTTAACTACAGAGGCTGTTTAATCTGGGAAAGTATACTAAGTATAAACAGGTGCAGGTTATACACTTGCCAAAACTCGACAGAATATCAGACCATGCACCCAAATCTTACAGACCCATAAACCTGTGATAATTTATGTTAAAAACCCGAGAAGGCTAGTTTACAAGCATATAAGAGATAACGCACTTAAGATGTTTCCATTGAGTGAACGTCAATATACATATAAAGGAACAAGGTCGACGGATTTAGCGCTGGAGGATCTCAACAGGCTACTCTAAAAGATAACAAAGAGATAGCAATAACATCTTTCCAAGATACTACTATAGAAGGAGCATTTATAATTCTTTCAACCCTTTCCATTAAGAGAGCGATAGAGAGAAGACCGGTATCAGCCACAGCCACTATATGCCAATAAGTACAAGCATGCCTGGAAGATAGGATAACATCATCCTCGAGCAAAGCCATCATTATAGCTAGACACCAAGCAAGGAGGAGATTTATTTCCAATGTTGTGGGCCATCCTGGTAGATGATCTCCAAAAACTATCTGCTGAAGGTTTCCAAAGTTAGGATATGCAGATGATATAGAGATAGCGATGCGAGAAAAATTTACGGGCCCACTGTCGGAGAGCTCAAAGAGCTCTCAACACCGTGGATGACTGGTGTAAGCGTCAACAGCTCACAGCTAATCCACAGAAAACAAAAGCGGTCCCTTCACGCGAAGGAGAGTTCTGGGAGGGTTAAACCCACTAGTTCTCAACAGAGAAAAAAATTCCCTTTGCACAGAGGCGAAAAACCATTTTTTTTAATCAAAAGTTGGCATGGAATTCACACATTCAGAAGGTTACAAGAAGGCTACGATAGGATTAAGTAGGTGTAGAAGAATGTGTGGAAAAAAACTAGGGTCTAAACTGTAAGACGACCCTAGGGTTATACATGAAGATAATGAAACCCATGATAAGTATAGAGTAGTAGTGACTTGGTAGACAAAGATCAGCAAGTAGAGGCGAGGAGGCAGTTGAGTGGCGTACAAAAGCTAGTGTGTCTGTGCGACACGGCAACCATGAACTCAACTCCTACGGCCGTTCTAGAGGTATTATTATATCTACCACCAATACACATTTATATACAAGGAGAAGCTAGGTCAAACGGAGCCCACATACTGTTGCAAGGACATGCACCAATAAGCAAGTCATGGCGCCGACAACGAAAAACTGCTAAAGTAAATTATGGCAAACTACGTGTTGGCCATGCCCACAGACTACACCACTCCAACATACAAGTTTGAAAACAATTTTAAGATCTTAATACCAGGAAGAAACGGCTGAAAAAATGCCCTCCAATGAGCTTGTTTGGCACACTGACGGCTAGAATTTTCCAATATTTATGGGAAATTTAGCCACGGTGTTTTAGGTGGAAGTAACGACCATAGCACAACGCGCAAAGGAACTGGACCTACCAATAAGACAGTGGTAATGTAATCTACTCCGATAGCCAGGCAGCACTAAAAGCAATCAAGGCCAACAGTGAAACATCCAAACTGGTAGAGATATGATGCAAGGCATTGAATGGGCTAGGTAGTCAAAACAAAGTGACTCTAACTTAGGTTCCGGGGCACGAAGGCCACAGAGGCAACGATAGAGTCGATGAAATAGCCAAAGCAGGTTGGTGGGAACCGAACTCTTTTTTGGGATGGCCAGGTGTACTATTAAAGCATCCGCTACGAGATGAATAGCAACGCACTCTCAGGAATTGTAGAATGTCCAACCAGGATAGACAAGCTAAGGAATTCATTAAGGGCTTCCAGCAAAGCTCACAGAGCTGACTTACTAATGCCCAGTTTCTCAAAGTATGGACAACTTTATTCTTCAAATATTTCCTATGACAACGATTGTTAATACAATTGTAACCATAGTAATTATAGGCTTTATAACTTTATACAATAGATATCTGGTACTTCAGAAACCGGGCATAAGTCACAATAGAAAGGCTATGAGAATGACGGTAGGTTCATTGACTGATACCTAACGACTGAAAAGACGCTTAAGTCTGATGGCTCTGGCAGATGAAACCCTATGCAGGTTCTGCCAAGAAGTCCTCTGCAACCTACATTCTATGCCACTGTGAGAGTATAGAGAGGACGCGTGTCACGGGCCAATTTGGCAATTGTAGATCGAAGTTAAAATAGCAGAACGTTCTAAAAAGTATTTAAAAGAGTAGGTTTTCAGTTTAGGTCCCATCAAATTTCTCGGCCTTTTAACTTTAATATTGTTACATCTCATTAATGCTTCTAAATACATATCTTGCTAATTTTGTGTTGTCACGAGCTTAAATTTGTTACGAATTTCCTGCCAGCCGTCAGGAACATCGCTCATAGCATTTTAATTTACACATACGAACAACACAGTAGTTAAAAAAGCAGACTATTAAACTGCTGCTGACCTAAACATTTCAAGCGACTTACGTTGTTTCTAATCGCATCCAGATATTTAGAAACGCATTTTCAGCATTAACTCGACCGGTTAAATTTCCTAGAAACAGGACCCACAATATTGTCTTCCACTATTCCCCCCAAACATTGAACTTTGGGGGATATTGAGTGTGTTTCTCCGTAAAAAGTAGCGACAGTTCCACCATTTAGGAAAAAAGAAGACTTCATCACTGAAGAAAATATTTTTTATAACTTGGGGTGTTTAATTGTTCCCGTCATTGTTTCACAAAACTGAATTCTTCTAAGCCAATCATTGTCGCTAAGTGCTTGCAACATTTTCATTTTGCAAGGGTGAAATATATGCATTTTCATTACTTTCCTAACGGGTTCTGTGGGTACGCCGATAACTGCTGTTAAATGACGCGCTGACACCTTTGCATTTATATAAACTTGGTCACAACTTCATTCTGCATATCTTCATCCAAAACTCTAAGTTGTCTTTTTTCATTAGCAATGGATCCAGTTCCTTGAAATTTTGAAACCAAATCTCTTATGTAGACGTGGCTGACGTCTTGTCAGAATGTTTTTCATTAATAATTAATGACAGTTCTCAAATAGCACATACCCTGAGCACCATAAAGAAAAGTAATTTCTAAACCTTTTTCTATAGAATACTCCGAATTTAAAACAAGAAAACAGGAATAAAAATATAGACACAAGTGATGACAACTGCGAACACGTTAAACTTTAAATAAATTAAAAGATGCAAATTTTATTGAATATTTTACGACAAAGAGATAAAAATGATAATTTGTGTTATTGAATTTTGGCACCACAATAGTGTTTTAATTTAGATTTGGGATCCTTTTTCATCATTTACGATTATTTTCTAATTTCTCCTGCCAAATTTGGCAAAAGTTAGTTTTTCTCAAAATTATGCTAACGTTTCGTACTTACAACTGATTAATTTTGGTACCGCTGAAAAGCATTTTTGATAAGCTTTCCAGAAAGATGACACACGAATGGTACTGTGTAAGGTGTAAAGTCGATAAGGGTAGTGCTTCAGGGGTGGGTAAGGGTGGTCCGCAAAATACTTCACTTTTATTCCCCAGCATTTTTGTAAAAATAGTACTTTTTGGTTTTTTGATATCTTCTTTAGTGTAGAAAATATAACCATTGCAAGTTTTCAAATTGTCACCCTGTATATCCCTGGTAAAGTGATTATTTTCCCTTGTGAAAAAAAATTATCTATTCAAGCCAAATATTACATAATAAAATTTACGTTTCTTCTTGTATAATAAAATTAGAGTTTCTTGGCTACTTGCTGCTAATTTTCCAACAAATATGATCAACATTCAGTATAGTATACTGAACTGTAAAAGGCAACCATAAAAGGTATCAACTATCTGTTTAGCATTTAGTTATAATCTGAAACATCGTGAGATTGATGACTAATAACTTATTTATATGGTTTGGCAGAATTGAATAAAATTAATTAAATACAATTTAAATCTTAACCAAAGATTGAGACTAATGACCCGAAATATTAAAATTCAAATTCATATACAAAAACATTTTGGTGTGTATGATCATAGATCAATATTCTACTAAAACAGAGTTTTATCCACAATACCGAAACAGAATGTTTGCACTCGATGCGCATTTCGCTAACTATGTTGGCAGGATTAAAGTTTTAATAATCTCCTAATTATGCCAACACGGTTAGCGAAAGTGCGTCGAGTGTAAAGCAAATACAGAGTTGAAAGCAAATACAACCAAGAAAGAAAATATCACTATATAAGCTACACCATGATACCAGGCAATATCCAAAATTAAGTTAACATGCCGAAGTTGCCTCACATGCAAATCACTCCGTCGCACCTGTTTCTTAAAGACATCTAGACGTATGTGAGCAAGGCAGAAAACACAAAACAAACAAAATGAATAAACTGTATTTCGCTCAATATTCATTATTCACAACAAAGAATAGAGAAAAATAGGTGACAATTATCTTCATTTATTTTATTTAACGTAACAACTTCACATTAATTTTAGAGTAGTTGTAGTAACAATAAGTATCAATCCTTAAGTAATTGCTATTAATTTTGAGAAAATGTCACGCTTGCCACCAAAAATGTCATCGGGTCCTGAGGGTATACCAGAGTATTTACTTGGGCACATCATATCCAAGCCTGTATCGATGTTGTTTAATAGAGAAAACTGTCGGGAATCTGGTAGATAACTTCATAGTACCAATTTTTAAATGTGTAAATAATTAGAGGAGCATATATAAACAATCAGCAATCCCTAGGTTGCTGGATGGTCTTGTGCAGGATCAATTAGGCTGGACATTTGTTTTTGAATTTTTAGCACAAATAAACTAAACAGAGTTCTTCAGTTCAAGTTAAAATATGGAATTTATTTTCCAGCCAAGCAGTCAGTTATGGCATTTCTCAATTCATATGAGATACAAGATTTTATACATATGATTTATCAATGTATGTAATAAAATGACAACCCATTATTTTGAATAGTGTGACAATAATGCCTGACTTCTGAGAATTATTTAAATGACACTATCCTAACTTAGGTTTATAGAGTATGTTTTTTCATCAAATGATTTGTTGAATAATGGGCACTCTACTTATGCTGACTGTATCATTGTGCTACCAGGGGCGGCTTCTCAATAATGGCGCCCGTGCGCGCGCACTACCTGCGAAAATAAATAGAAAAATAAAATCTCCTTCCCTACATACGATTTAACATAAACTAATTTTAATTTGCGAATTTACATATTTTTGAATCTCCACTGGTCGCAGAATACATTGTTTATAAGAGCGAAATCGAGGCTACGACACGGCGACGATCAAAACGCTGAGCGTCCGACGGCGGCCCAGTCTAAATCTGCCGTGCGCTAGTGTTCGGCGCTCCGGGTAAATGCATTTTCGTCATGCAGAAAGGTCGGGAATGTTCGCAAAATCACGAGAAGTCAAGGCCCATCCGTGCGCTATTTAGATTCACACTTTTTAGCTTAATTTAGTAATAATTTGCAATTCTTGCGTTTATAGTGTAATGTCACTAGCTGAATTTTTCAGGGATGAAGGTAATAAGATAACCATTATTCCGGAGGTAATGGACTCCGCAAAAGGGCACAATCATCAAAAATCGAGATATTAGTACCATCGTATAGAGAAAAAAAATGCTTATTTTTGGTCCAATGCACAATAACGTATATATTTCGGTTTCAACGGTGCAAAAATTTGGTTAAAAAGCGGGTTTTTTTACATATACCATTCAATTAACAAAAAGGGAAGGCCTAAATATGGAAAAATTATTCTTTATAAAAGTTTCGCTTATGTCTTGACAAGGTAATAGAGCAAATCTCATATTTTTTGCTAGTAAACTAACAAAGATATAACAATAAACAACGAGAGACATAATGGGTTTACGCCGTAATTAATTCTGACCAGCAATTTCATCGACTCTCAGTGCATCTTTCTCTTCGCCTTCAAGTAGCTAAGCTTTGTTTCTCTCTACGGCTTATGCAACACTTTATATTATCATAGCTTTAGGATATTTATGTACTTCCATCCCTGAAAAATTTAGCTTGTGACAAAAAGTAAGAGGTAAACCGTTTTTAGAGCGAATATTTTAATACATACACTCTGCTATTAATACGGTTTACTGGTTTACTCGAGTCGAGCGGTGAATTTCTTTTTGTGTCGTTGACGCTTGTCCGGCTATTAATTAGTCTGTTAGCTGTAGCTGTTAGCTGTATGAACTTGTGAGTGTATGTAATATTGTATAGTGTTTTATATTTTGATTTATATACTATTACTCTACTGTCCTGGCTAGTAGTTCGGGTTCTGACAATAATTGCTGTGGGGGCATAAATTCAGTTGAAAATATTATTAAAAATAACTTTTCCTTTGATCTAAATAAAAAGATTGAAATAAAGGGTCGGTCTGCCGGTTTTAAAATTAGACCAAACTTGGGCCAAGGAAAAGGATGGCCGGTCTTTCACCAGACCTTTAACCCCGAAATTTACGCTCGAAACAAATGGATATGTGGATATAATGTAAGGAACTCCACAAACAAGCGAATGGAATTTCACTTTAAAAACTAGGAAACGGCAAAGTCGAGGTGCCAACCACTGACAAAAATATGTACAATAACCCTTTTTTGCCATCAAATCGATATATTTTTTAACGTTTTCGAACTTCTCATGAATTTTTTTTTTGAATTTCATTGATTTGTAGTTACAATAAACTGATTTAATGGTTTACTCTTCTGGAATCGATAAGTACTGACTACAGTGATTATGTTTAAATAAACGAAGTACAGGACCATAATTGAACTAATTCAAGATGTCGCGACCTAAGTGTTGTAAAAACAAGGAATTGAACATTTGGTTTTGTTTGGTATGTAAGAATTTCTTCCATCCTAGTTGTCGGAAAAGAACTAACAGTGACTTTGTTATTGTAAATGGCAGTCTTATCTACTGTTCGAGACAATCTAGTGATCAGGTAGATGATGTTTATTGTAATAACGCGGCTGATGACCTCCGCGACATAATAACAAATCTAAACACTGAAGTGGATGAGAAGACAAAACATATAAAGCGACTGAAGAGAGAATCTGTTAGTTTCGCAAATGAAGCTTCAATTAGTGAAGCTCAGCTCCTTAGTGATATTGATAAGCTAAATTTAGTTATCAAACAGCAGAGGATAAATATTGAAGAGCTTACTAAGGAGTCAAGTACTGCAAAGGAATTGGAAACTACAGCTACGCAGACTAACGTATTTTTATCGTTTGATGCTGTAAGCCAGACTGGCTTAGGTGGATGACACATTGGGGCGCAGACAGATTCGATTGAGATGGCTGTAACTTATTCTCAGACGGATCTACGTGAAGAACTAATGGTATCAGACATTAACAACGAAAGGATAAAATTTCTTCTGGAGGACTGCAAACGACATGAAGAGAAATTAAAAAATGATATCAATGAACTCGACGACTTGAACCGACGGATGATAACAAGTATGGAGGTATTGTCTGCAGAGAGAGATATGTATTCGATGAAGGTGAGCAAATTAGAAAGTGATATATCGCGAAACGAAATGTACAGGAAAGACTTGACGACCGTAAATTTAAATGTTTCCAGTGAAGCAGGTTGGTGTTCTATCAATAAACACTCAGTTAAATATAGAGCGCTGGTTTTAACAGATAACTATGGTAAATTTTTATATAACAGTATTGAAATTATTTGTAAACCAGATTTTTTATTTAAGGATGTGGTTTCATGTACCTCGGATTTAGTAAAAAAACTTTACATTGTCTGACTATGTTGTTATTTTGGGTGATTTAAATGATGGAAATATTGATCGCGGCATTGTTCGTAAATTGGTTAATGATTGTTTGGCGACCAGTTTATTATTTTGTGCTTTGCCTGCAAAGTTTGACGGAGTACAGCCAAAAGTGGGTATTGGGATGTAAATAAAGCCTTTTTTGATCTGGCAAATGACCTAAAGTTACAGTCAAACTATAATATTAGTGTTCTCGACCTTTTTAATTTTAATTTACCCTTTAATTTTAGTGACTATAATAGAAACAGTTATTATCTCAATAAAAGAGGACGATACAAGTTGGCAAATTATATTAAAAACTCTATAATCTGTAGTAGCCATGTAGATTCTTCTTTACATTTATCTAACGGTCCTGTGAAAAGTTGTAATAACTTGTCAGTCGATGTACAACAAAATATCAATTCAAGCGTTGCTCTTTTACCAGAATCTACAGATAACTCTTTTTTAGATCAGAGTCAAGTACCTTCGGTACTTTATTCTTGAATATAGTCATTGAGAGCAAAAACTTCTGAATTAGGACTATTCTTGGAGGGTTTGGGACTTCCAACAATTGTACTGCTAACTGAGCTCAGGGAGAATGAAATATTTTCCATCATAAGTTACACTTGTATCTCTAAATTCTGTAGAACTAACTTTAATCATGGTGGAACAATGATCCTTATCAACAATAATGTTATCGACTCTTTTGGCTTTGTTGACGTTGATAAATACAAAAATTTAGGCAGTGAAAAAGATTTTGAGTTTTCTTTGGTGTTTTCTGAATGTTTGAATTTGTTTGTTGTTTGTATTTATCGTTCCCCTAGCATAAACTGTGATGTTTTTCTTTCAAAATTGGAAACTCATTTATGTGAGTTGCCTCCTCAGGCATCCTTAATTTTGACAGGCGACTTTAACATTAATTAATTATGATTGTAAAAATGTGCAAAGTGTTCAATTAATTGATTATTTATTAAGCTCATTTGGTTTGGGAATGCATGTTAAATCTTATACACGCATAACTAAATTCTCGGCATCTATATTGGATTATGTGTGTTCTAATGTTGTCATGAGTCCCGTTGAATGTTCTGTAGTAAATGCAGGTTTATCAGATCACGAGGCTGTTTTTTTATAAAATTTTGTTAGATGACTACAAAACTGTAGCTGTTGAGCGACGTGGTAGATTGTTTACTAGGCAAAACTTTTTAAGATTTTCACAAGTTTGTTCTGGGTTTGATTGGAGCACGATTTTGCTGAAGGCAGAATTTTTTAACAATTCATTTCCGTTGGTGAAGCTAAAATCGAAAAATAAAAAGCCCTGGATCACAAAAGGTTTAAGAATTGCTTCAAGAAACTTTAGGTGTCTCCATCCTTAAGAAAGTTTGCGCTTGATAATACATTTTTTATTACCTCTTTTAATAGATACAGAAACATCTACAGAAGGAGGATTAAACTGGCAAAGAAGAGTTATTATAATGAGAGAATAGCATCCGCATGCAATAAACAGAAGGAGGTATGGAGCATTGTTAACGATCTACGCGGAAAAAAATCAAGAAATATGTGCTTCCAATTTAAAGGCAGATACTATTAATTCTTACTACTGTACGATTGCTCAGAAACTCTCTGTTAACATTAAACAACAATATGCTGAACCCTTGTCTTTCTTAAATCATATTTCGGTCCCTGAAACTTTTTACTTCTCACCTATAGATTCTGATGAACTTGAATCGACTTTTGTAGATATTAAAAATAAAAACTCTTCTGGATGATAAATATTTTTGAATCTTCCTGACTCTGCAATTGGTGTGTTGGCGGATGCTGTCAATCATTCTTTTCTTAACGGAAGCTTTCCCCCAAGCAAGCTAGGGTAATACCATTGTTTAAGGGGGGTGATGAAGGCCTACCATCAAATTACCGACCAATATCCTTATTACCTACTTTAACTAAGATTGTAGAGAGACTAATAAAAAAAAAGGATGGTGAGGTTTCATGAAAAACATAAATTGCTTTCTCTGTCCCAGTTTGGTTTTCAGCAGTCAAAAAACACTGATGATGCCATATTTCATGTCCTGGATGTGCTGTACTTGAAGTTAAATGACGGCCGCGGTAGTTTTTTGTGACTTGACAAAAGCTTTTGACTGTGTCATGTCATGAAATACTGCTACGGAAACTGGAAGTCTACGGCTTTAGGGGAAAGGTTTAGGTCATATCTAGCTGATCGGAGCCAGAGCGTCTGCTTTCAAGGTAACACTTCAGAGCGGTTAAATATCACTGCAGGAGTGCCCCAGGGATCTGTTCTTGGGCCTTTGTTGTTTTTATTGTATGTGAACGATCTTCCACTTAGTAGTAGAAACGGCAGATGTTCATCTTTTGCGGATGACACCACAATTGTTTGGCACCATAAGAATCCCATGATACTTGAAAGTATTATGAACAAAAGTGTGATTTAAATGATGTGTTTTTGGATAATGATAAGATTACTAACTTATGTAACAATAGGTTTTTGGGTTTGGTTATTGATAATAAACTTAAATTTGACATACATGTGGAGAATCTTTGTAGCAAATTATCATCCGGGTGATATGCCATAAGGGCTATTAAGCACGAGTTAGATATGTAAGTAGCTAGAAATGCATATTTTGCACTAATTGAATCCCACTTAAGGTACGGGATTTGCTTCTGGGGAAGTTGTTCGGGCACATTATTCAACTCTGTGTTTGTACTTCAAAAACGTGCAATTAGATATCTCTGTGGTGCCAAGCCTCAAGACTCATGCAGGACCTTATTTCTTGAACAGAAAATCATGACTCTTCCTTCTGTCTTTGGGTTGGAGTCTGTATGCCTGATGCACAGGAAATACTCTTACAACATTCACACCCTTTCATTGGTCAACACCAGAAATTCTTTTACCATTAATCTCCCGACTCCAACGTCTGCATTAACTAAATTAACTTAAAAGTTTTATTACTTACTTATTTACAACAGTGGATGATTTGTTTATTTTTTATGTAATTTTTAAAATAATGTATTTTAACTGTTTTGATGGCATACCTATGTGTATAAATATGTAGGTATATATAGTGTAACCTTTCCTAGATTTGTCTATTTGATATTTGAAATTTATTTAACAGTGTGGTTTAACATATTGTCTAGAAAGTATATTTACGGTAACAGTAAGTAATAACAAAATACACCTAGGTTCAAGCACCTGCATGTATATAACTAAATAAATACATAATTAGCGTCTCTAGTTAGTACTTACAACAAGAGAATAATTTTATTCATCTCACTTATATTATTAGTTATAGAAGATGAGCCAAGTTTTGATAATTATCATGTATACATTGTTTACAAAGCAGTGAAAATCTTTTCCTATATGTTTTACTCTTTTAATATTTATAATGATTTATTTAGGTGTTATGTTTTTATTACAGCTTTGTCAATGAGACTTTTGTGTACTTCTGACAATAAAGCATATTTGAGTTTGAATTCTGAGTTTGAGTTTATTTATTTCTTTAAGTGTGCAACAATTGCATTCAAGAGGGCGCCGAATTCTTGCTTTTTAAACGATTTTAACGACTTTTGGGTAAAATTTAGGCGTGGCGCTCCCTAATTTTTCAGCCTTCGGCGGATTAGCCTTCACCAGCGCCTGCGGCGAGCATTTTCCACCGGGTCTTTATTCGTCCAGTGGACCTTTTCACCCTGCGCACTCCTACTTAACAACAACACGAGCCGCCACTGTGTGCTACCATCTTATAACACTATATAAAATGTTGATATGTAAGTACATTATCTTCTGTAAAACATTTTTTTTAGTTTATTTCGAAAGTATGTTTTTCCCATGTGCTTATACAAGTGAGAAGTAGCAGTCAACAATCCTAATATTCTATTCAACCTTTTAAATACTTATATAGTTATGTTGCTATGACTAACTTAATTACTTTATGTACTAACTGTTCAAAGATAAATGAATAATAATAATAATAATAATAATAATAATAATAATAATAATAATATATTTATTTCTTCAGTACAAATTAAGTACATATATAAAGACAGTCCTCTAACAGAAGAAAAAGTCGAAGTGTTACAATAAATTAAATTACACTATAACTAGTTAATTACATACTATGTCCAATAAAAATCATCAGAATCTACATTAACGACATTACAAAAAGAATTCATTTAAAGAATAGCAGTTCCTCTCAATCAGATATTTTTAAGTTTGTTTCTGAAAATTAATATATTTTGCCGAATCTATGATGTCTCAACTTAAGCGATTAAAAATTTTACATGCACTATACACTATACACAATATTTTTTTTGCAAAAAGTTGTATGGTGAGCATTTGGCATCAAAGTTCCTCGTCCACGAGTGTTATAAGCAGCTTCAGGTCGATGCGATTGAAAAAGTGATTTATTTTTGTACACATAAATACTTATTTCATACACATAGATTCCCACCGATGTAAGAGTAAGAACCCTTTTATCTCTAACATGCTCCCTACAAGAGTCACGGTATTTTATATCACAAATCACTCTAATGGCATACTTCTGAATAAGAAAAACCCTGGAAGCCATTGGAATCAAACCCCAATTAACAATGCAATATCTTAAGAATGAATAAAAATGTGGGTAATACAATGTCAAGAGTGCCTGCTTCCCACAGTACTTTGAAGGAAACCTTAAAGCATAACAACTACTTCTTAGTTTGACACATAAATTTTCTATATGGGAATTCCACCGCAAGTCATGATCAAAGGTCACACCCAATAGCCTGGAACTACTCAAATGATGCAACTGATCTGGCGTATCTCTAAATAAAACAACAGCATCTTGAGCTTGTGTTTTGCGTGTAAATATCACAAAGTCTGTTTCATCTTTATTAAGACATAATTTGTTTTTCTCAGACCATATAGTTTTACTGTTATACACAGTCTCTGCCATCACTCCAAGAGCCTCCAAGTTATTACTTCCAATCAAAACATGGGTATCATCCGCATAAGATACAACTCTTATATAGTATTTTTCGGATGATAGGAAAATAACAATGGATGTCCCGCAAGGCAGTGTTCTGGGCCCCCTTCTGATCATTTGTTATATCAATGACTTAGGAAGCAAGTTGTCAAGTGAAAGGGCAACCATCATAAACTATGCTGATGACACCAGTATATTGGTGGGGAGAAGCTCAGTGGATGATGCTGTAACGTGTGGGGCAGACTGCTTGAGGTCCGCTCAACAATGGTTTGAAAGTAATAGCCTGTTACTTAATGCTCAAAAGTCAAATTTCATACTCTTTAGAACTGACAGTGTGGAGCTGCTTTCTCGGGATGTGCCTTTGTCGTCGGAAGCTAAATTCCTTGGTATGTATGTAGATTGTCACCTTGGCTGGGAGAAGGAGGTTGAGTATGTATCTAGCAGACTTAATGCCTGCTGCTATCTCCTGCATGTGCTGAGAAACTATTTTGATCTCCCTATCTTGCTGACTGTGTACCATGCAAATTGTAGCTCAATCCTTCGATATGATAATCTGATGAGGGGAAATAGTGTAAATGCTACAAGGGTTTTTATAATACAAAAAAGGGCTTGCATCTTATGTTGGGTATGCACAGGCTGGAATCATGTAGGGGAATTTTCAGAGGAAATAACTTATTAACTTTGGCTGGTCTACATATTTATGAGTATGTAATATTTTTACGTAAGAATCAGCACTTGTTTACAAAAGAGTTGCCTCAACATGACCACAACACCCGGCCAATAAATTATAATATACCATTGCATAGACTCATACTCTCTAAATGCAGTCCAATGTACTCCTGTATTAAATATTTCAATAAACTTCCGCAAGACCTTGAATTTGAATACCTCACATTTTAAAAGAACAGTATTTAGGCACTTGATTCAGAGAACCCTGCAGTATTGCCGAGTTTCTCTCAGAAGGGTGATTTTATGGTTTCACTTAGATTGTTTTACTCCTTCTAATTCCCTTTCATTAATGTACGTGTTATTTTATTTTGTCTGTTTTGTCATTGTGTCTTGTGTATCGCCTTAATTAAGTAGAGGGGGGAGAGGAAAAAGAACACTATTTTAATTGTAATTTTGATTTCAATGTTGTGTTAAATATTGTAAATTTGAGCTTTTTCAAGTCTGTAATATGTCCTTAAATACATGTACAATATTTTAAACATAGATTTAAGATACTTGTAACTATGATTTTTTTTATGTGCAGTTCAAGAATTTTTGAGAAACTTGACAACAATCTTATAGCATGATAGTTAGCATATTCATTGATGTCACCCCTTTTAAACAAAGCAAGTATCTTTGCTACTTTTAACCTCTCAGGAAAAACTGCTTTCTCCAAAGATAAATATATAATAAAAGCTACAACATTACACAAAACAGACTTGCATTTCCTCAAGAAATTATTATTGTTGATTAAAGCTACCACATCTGCAGGACAAACTGGAGGCTTAAAGAAACTATTTTCTCTTAAAGTTATGTGCTCAGATATAAAATCATAGTCGAATGATTGTTAAAATTATTGGCCACTACTTTATCAGACAACTTAACATAGTTAATACATCATTATTTAAAAAAATTGTAGGTAGACCCTTACCATCAACTAATAAGAGTTGGCCTTAGCCTTAGTAGAAGCAATTAAATACTGTAAAATGTACTTACCTATTACCGCTACACGAAATCTTATTGGTTGGCCATCAAGAATGTTACACACAATACCTTCAACAAACATACTCTGATTATGACGAACACAAACTCTAGTTCCTGAACTTATTTGGTTTACTGAAGGGCTAGCATCACCAATAACATTGTAACATTCACTATCAAAAACATTCTCATAGACTTTCCTTTCCAATTTTCCATCTAGTATAACTGTAATCTAACAAGTAAGAGAATAATTACAAAATAAGTTGGAAATTCATACCTATCGAATAACACTTACGGAATCGACTCCAGCTTCCCTTATCACACCAGGAAGATACCAATCACCCTGTTTTGCTAATACTCTATGATCACACCATTCAGTCAAATCAATAGGTGGTGGTGCAGGAGGTACTCTCTGATTATAAGGATAATCTACAGTAGTAACACTTGGAAGTGTTTGGACTACGGACACTGCAATGCAATTACTAGGTTGATCACCTTCATCCAATTCCGAGGGATCAAATTTTCGCTTCTTAGGTAGCTTACGGACCCCCATGTCCATTTTGGGATTTCTCCTATAGCTAGTGAGAAGTTTCAAGAATAGGTTCTAAAAGGTTCTTGCAATTCTTGCATATTATGATACATCATCTCCTTCAATAAAATTAATTTAGAGTTAGAAATGCTTGCATCGCCGCAGTATGCACCTCAGCTGTGCGGGTTGCACATTACGAGATCGCTGAATCCCACGATAGCAACAAAAATATCCTGATATTACTTTATGAATGGATTGTTATTATAGTGAAATAGTAAATAAACAATCAAGGTTCTATCTCTCAGGGGTTTGCTCGCTTGTTTGAAATCTTGCGCACGAACTTTTCTACACTAATTTTTAATCACACCTGATCCTAAATTTGTAGAGAAAAAAAAACATTATTTAGAAAATCCATCACGCTTTTTTATTAACACCCACAAAACAAGGAACCTCATATTCCTTGAATCAAATAATTGACTAGTTGACAATGTTGACATTACAATCATATTCCATCGTTGCCAAATTCCTTACCAACATTAATTACGTGTTTGAATGTCCGCGTATCGTATCTTTATAGTTTCTGAGTTATATCGTAGTCCGTCACAAACAATCATGGGAAACCCCCGGAGGCATTTATACATTCACATGTATATGGCACCTCGGTGTTGTTGTTGGTCAAACCATTCAAAATTTGAACTTCTATCCAATCAACGCGCGGGTGCGATAATCGTGTACGGAATGTAATTCGGTGCCAAATTAATGTACGGAATGTAATAAATACTTTTGCAGTATAAATATTTTCCGAAAGCTTCAAAGAGTATGGTAGAAGTTCGGAAAGGATGAGAGGTGTCTTTTAAAGACAAGCGTCTTCAAACAGCGGTTTGTAGTTAGTACTGTTAACTTCACGCATGGCCCTTCGCTCGCTCCGGGGTGCAATCAAACAAAACTAACCCAAACAAAACTAACCAAAACTAACCCAAATTTAAAAAAAGAAACAAACATAACCTTAACAAAAAATTTAAAAAAGCGCTTGCCACTGACGAGAATCGAACTCGGAGGCAAACCGAAGCATCGTATCAGAAGGACAGCATCTACTGCCGCCACCAGGCTTGCTAAAAATGATCCACTGGACCGCAAAGACATGCTGCTCAATAAACTGTTATTAGATTCCGTAAGTGCATATGGCACCGATTTACATTCCGTACACGCATATAGCACTCGAAGTTTGATTGGTTGAAATCTTAAATCCAACCAATGGGATAGTGCTAGGTGCCGTATACATGTACGGAATGTATAAATGCCCCCCGGAGAGAAGAGAGATTGACCATGGTAAAACTAAATTTTTATAAACGGAAAATTGGAAAATAGTAATGACGAGTTTTGTGCTTATTGGTCAATTTCAAAATAATAAGGTGGCGGGAAATCTGACAGGAGATTCGTTAAATTTTATATGGATTTTCAAATTTTGAAATTTGTGAGACGGAAATATTGAAATACATTTAAGTGTCAATACCCCTGTCTTTTTATTTATTTATGAGTTTGTCTGTGTGATTTGTAAATATCTAATATATTTTTTATGAAGGCAGCAGAGCTGTCTAAGATCATTTAAAAAATGATTTAAATCAAAGATCAAAGATACTTTTCATTTGGACAAACGATTTAAATTAAAGATCGTTTTGTATATAAAGAAAGATTTAAATAATAAATCTTTTTTCAAAAGATTTAAATATTTTTTGAAATTTAAATCTTTTGAAAATATTTAAATACTTCCTAAAATTATCTTAAATGTAAAAAACAACGAATTGGCGTCGTTGGTTATGTGTCATTAAAATTCCCTTAGAGCGTAATCAAAATGTAATTTATATAAATTGAGTGAAAAAAAAAACAAAATTGTGACGTCACCCAATCTAAATTTTAAAAAAACTATAAAATCTTAAATAGGTACGTCAAAATAACCAAATTAAAATGTTATTTAAACCTTCTTTTTAATGGAATATTGGACACATTGTCAAGTGTTTAAAAGCCATTAGCATTCACATAATTTGTAACTTTGCACTTCTTATTATGTTAGCCGATTATATTAATTAAAATGAACACACTAACAACATCAAACATACTAAATTGCTCATTATGTGCATGCTAGCAGCTTTTAAATATTTGACCATGTGTCAAAAATTCCATTAAATACAAGCTTAATTTTTTTTTTTTTGACAATTACTTTTTGATAAAATCAACTTGAAATTTGACAAAATCCTATTATTTCAATTATCTTTTTTTTTATTTTTGATTTGAATTTTTCCTAGAAATATTTTTCTGGCGGAAAAATCTATTTTACTTTTTAGCTAGGTTTTCTATGGTATTTTGTTTGCTTATTTCAGAGTGATTACTTCGTAAGGGGTTTGTTTATGACGCAGAAACTTTCATCGAAATTATCGGGAATACATATTTTTAATAAATCAATAATACAAAAGTTTCCCATATAGCCAATATATATTTAAAAAAGAAAATTAAGTAACACGCATTAAAAAAATTTCATTTCAAAATACAAAATAAACATAGAACTAAAACACTTGGGATGTATTTATTGCTGTATTTTATTATAGTTAAACTCTTTTTAATGATTTAAATATTTTTAATGATTTAAATTTAAATCTGTTTAAGGATTTAAATTTTTTTTGAAGATTTAAATCTTTTTACTGATTTAAATCCTTTTAGAAAGATTTAAATACTATTTTTAAATCAAAAATCAAAGATACTTTTGAGAAAGATTTAAATCATAAATTAAAAATCACTTTCAGAAAAAATATTTAAACTCAAAGTATTTAAATCAAAAAATGTATTTAAATCACAAAAATGATTTAAATCTCACTGATGGTGACAGCTCTGGAAGGCAGTGGTCACGAAAGTTCCTGGCAGGCACGGCATGGCATATGCTTTCCAAGAAAGGGATAGCAGCGTTAACCAACATCAACATCGGTCACATCAGTGCCTTGAGCATTCCCCGAACAAGTGGAAACATATTGAGGTACGACTTATAAGAACTATATAGTTTCTGGGCAGTCTGGTTTTTACAAAGGACGCTCAACTATCACTAACCTCGCAGTATATATATATATTTTTTTGTTTCCTCAATCGATATCAGGTTGACTCCATTTACACCGATCTATCTAAGGCATTTTACAGCGTTTGTCATCCGCTTCTGATTAGGAAACTCTCAGGTATTGTAGTTACGGGTGTTGAGATCGGTTCCTACCTACCTCTCTGAGCCTCGTCAACGTGTAGTGGTTTGTGGACGTCATTCACGCGAGATTTGCGTAACATCTAGAGTCCCTCAGGGTTCAGACATTGAAATGAGGCTCTTCTTGTTGTTCGTTAACGATGTCATGTCCTGCTTTGGGTCGTCCCGCGTTCCCTTACATGCAGACGACTTGAGGTTCTACAACACCGACGGTCCATGTCATGCGAATGGATTGCAGCCTGATGTCGACTAATTCACGTCCTGATGCTCCTCTAACTTTTTGAGAATAAACGTTTCTGTTTGGGAAACACCACAACATGTGTATAAACTATCGTTTTTCACCATATAGTTTGGTGATAATACCCTGTATGTATGTAGTATGAATGAGCCATAATTAATCCACGAATATATTTATTTAACCCCAGGTAAACAGAAATTTGTGCATTTAAATCAGCATATTTCAGTTCTTCATTACGATCCCCTAGTCCAAACCTGTACACCGGTACTGTCGGTATAATAGATTATTAGTGCTTTGCAAACACTCGAACGTGATGCGTCGGTCGAGTCACCGCTCCGCATCAAGTTAGCGCCAAAAAACAACTAGCCCTGTCCTAGCACTGTTTGAGGCAAATTATTAGTTTTCTCGCATTTTGTTAGTTATTCTCGCGTTCTAGATCGGTCCTGTCACCGCTCTCTAGTCTCTTATTAGTGCAGTTACAACGTTCACTCAAGTAAGAGCGAAAGTTCTCGTTCTCATCTTTGCGCCAAAAGGTCACACCCATTTAGGCCATTTTTCTCCGTTTGTATGCACAGATATTAGAGAATATCTAGTGCACCTTAGTTATCTTTGTCCAAGATTGGACAAAGACCTCTTTTGGGCAGTTGAACCCAATTCCTCAAAGCCATAAACGACGTAGCGTCTCTTTTCCCTTGTAGTTGAAGAAAATCAGTAAAATGGCGCCTGCAAACTGCAGTAAAGGCAAGCCATTCCAATCCCAGCAAAGCAAATACATGAATTCAATGTGTGAAGTTTAATAGGCTACCCCTGGGTACGATAACAGGAGAGAAAATAGAATATCAAGGTATTCTGTAGAGTGAAAGGAAAGTTGGAATTTTAAAGACAAAAGTTTCATTTTAAATTAACAGATCAAGACTTTTTAGTAGATATTAATATTTAAGAAACCTGTTGTATATTTATTTTCTATGTGAATGACTGAATGAATGAGTGAAATTAGTGTATAAATTGTATATATTTTTTACATCAATTGCAAATGCATAATTATTGCATTATTAAAGTACGTTAACATACCTACCTGGTTTCAATTCATGTGTCCTATCTTAATACAGTCCACTACTTTACTTGTGGTTAAATATACAGTTAATTAGCCACCTACACCTTTATAGCTTAAAGCAATTAATAAAATTAATTTGTTTGTATCGTCCAGTTTCTAAGTATAAGTCTATTAGCTTTTACAGATGTACAAATCCAATTGTGACCGCTTACAGCATAAACAAAGAACTCATTGAAATCGTGGAATCTGTCAATGATCTGGGTGTGACATTTGATTGTAAGCTATCATTTAATCAGCATATGGATGGTATTCTCAAGGGCTTACTTGGATTTGTGAAGCGTAACACAAAATTTATTAATGACACTAAAGCACTAATGTGTCTATATAATAACTGTCTGGTCCATAGCATCCTCGAATATTTTTCAGTTATTTAGCCTCCTCTTTATTCCATCCATGGGAAAATACTTGAGCAAGTGCAAAATAGATTTTTAAAGTATTTATTATACAAAAATCATTTCCCCCTTATCTGGACTTACCTATGAATTAGCATCTAGCCGGACCGTTCAACTATGGAACCCGCAGTTCCGGCCGCGACATCGACACAAGTGGCGCTTTCAAAAACTAGCCAACTGAATTGAATATCTTACTGCTGCTCCCTGATCGGATTTAAGTACAAATACTACCTGTAAATAATTGTTTGCGTGAATCGTAGTAGTTTTAGACTAAGCAAACCGCAACGCAATCCTGCTGGATGTGACCTGAATTTTTGACATTGTCTGGTACGACAAGATCGTGCACAAGATGTGCTCCGTCGGTTTAACGGACGCCAAACCTATGCAGAACTACTTAGGAGATCGAACTTACGCTAGTATCGAGGTGGAAAACCAAACCTCTGGGTATGGGTTAGTGACGCCGTCACCGCCATCATTTCACAACATGGAATGCGATGGCAAGTTCAGAGGGTGACAGGATAGATTGAGCAAGACAACGGGTTTACTATCAGTATCAGAAAGATCACTTTGTATAAGCAACAAGCAACCAAGAACTCCTCAACGAGTGCTACAAGCTCTCCATGCAAGCGTAATAGCTTATGCTAAAATACATATTTTTTAGTGCACATTGTTAAACTAGTATAGAGTAAGTAGTTAATATTAGACAGAGCTCAATAATCCCCACCCTTATTTTTTTTCAAGGTTAAATCTATTTTCTTGACGAATTGCACTAATTGCAGGATTAATATTTTCGCAAGAAGGTTTTCATCGAATTTATAATCGTTTCTACTAGAGGCATTTGCACCCCTTCGAGACTACGTCTCCTGCCGCCTAAGGCAGATCACTCTTCCTCATGCATAATTTATTCCAGTGACTTATTAGCAATAGGTATTCGCTCTTTACATAACTAAGAACTTTTCCCTAACTAAATGTTTTCAAAAATTGCTTTCTATTAAAACTTATCAAAAAAAATCAGAACCATAAACTGTCTAGGGCGAGTGCTAGTTAGCCATCAGTTGAGTCGTCACGTTAAAATAAAAAAAAAACGTAAATCGTAAAATTGCTTTTCGCAGAGGTTCTCTGAAATCGAAATTTTTGGGGGCAAAAAACGCGAGGAAAGTTGCGTAATACTTTTATATAAGGATTTCGGTTCTCTAATTTTGTACCACGACCATTTAGAATACTCTCGTATGCATTACAAATATTTGGATTTTTGATGACCATAGATTTTCCTTGCAAGCAATACAAATTGCATGAATTATTGATCGATCGTATGCGCTTACAGCACTTACCGATCAGATGCTGCAATATTAATTGCATGACCTAGAAATGACTGCATCCGACCTTATTCCATTGAACCGCAATTCTGAGTAGACGTTTCCGAGACCCCGGTCACAGGGCTTCAGAGTTGCGCGCGCATTACACTGTTGACACACCATCACCATATTTTTATGGTCCAGCGAATTGCTTTCAAGTGGCCTCATAGCTCAGTGGTTGGATGCTGTGTTTCTGATACGGTGGGCCGGGTTCGAATCCCGTCAATGTTTTCTATTTTTTTTTCAAAGTTATGTTTGGTCCTATTTTTAAATGGGCTAGTTTGAAAACTAAAATTTTCCGGGCTGTCGGTAGTATATAGGTATTTATTTGTAAATATGTATATATTGTTAAGTTTGTATTAGTTTTAGGTCAAATATCAAGTATCTTAAGGCAATTCATTATAAATAAATAAATAAAGATATATGCTACATGCGAAGCCCACAGACTAACAACAACATAACCTATAAAACGGGGGACTTCCGATTCGTCTTCGGTCGAGTGTGCACGTGTCGGGTATCGGCCATTTTGTTCCAGCTTCATATACATATATGGTAGTTTGGGGACACATGGGGCTTTCAGGGACTGTGTAGATTCCCCGAATAAGATTCGGACGTCCAGCCGGGGGTTAGAGCCCCGTGCATGTACAAGATTTAAATGTGTGTGAATGTCCAGCCGGTGGTGTTCGAACCTTAAAACAAGCCGTGCATGTACAAGTCGGGGCCCCAGGAGTACATACTCGACATACTGGAAGCCCCAAAAATAGTATCTCTATCCACCAAGGTGTAACCAATGTAGAAGGGTCGCTCTACCTCTTGCTAAGCCTGGATAGGGGTCTTTTCTGGCTGAATTTTCGAAAGAAAAAGGCCAACAGAGAGTTTACTACTACTACTACTATAACCTATAAAACATTTAGTTATATTTTGACGTACCTAGCTCCTCTTTTATTGGGCTCGTCGTATTCGGCAAGCATGTGAATATTGCTGTGTCTAGCAATATTGATATTTGTTTAAAAATAGGGCGCTCTGTTCTCTTATATAATTCTTAGCAATGACGTCACTTCCTTATGAACGTAGAACTGTATTCTGGTAGACTCAAGACTGAACAATGAACATAAAACATGCTTAGACTGACAGTTCTATGACAGGTCAATTCAAATCTAGACCTACGTCTGAAAAGCTTCCTCAACATTGTGAAGGATTGGATAAAGAAAGCGATACCAATCACCTATGTTCGAATGTCATACTCTTCTAAAATACAAGAAAAATTTAATAATGGAGAATGGAGTAGAAATGTTGTGAATAGTGTTGAATTGGTTTTTCGTAATGTTGGACTCGTATATTAGATTTTGCAATGTCCCTATTTAGAAAACGGCAAGGATTTGTTTATAGTTTTATTGCATGTAAAATAGTTTTTAATTCTTAGTAAAACTTCGCCGTCACTTAGCCTCGAGACATTCTCTGAAGGTAAAGGACGGTCTGCAGAAAATAATAATATTTAATCACGAAAAAATGAGTGACACAACCAACCGTAGGCCAAATTTTTCTAACTTGCCTGAAAATGGGATAAACAGAAATATTAATATATTAAATATAAAACCTACCACAGCCAAGAAGCTTGTCATTAAAAATCTCAAAAGTAAGTAGACCTTAATTTGTGTTTAATTTGGATATTTTTGCTGAATTACCAGGCCCAAATTCTTTTTAAGGTGAACCTAAGTTACCTGAAGACTATAGGGAACAAACTTGGCAAAAGCTCAAAAGTGCTGTACTAGCCATCCAACAATCGAAATCTAATCAGTATTCGCTTGAGGAACTTTACCAAGCAGTAGAGAACATGTGCAACCATAAAATGGCTCCTGTACTCTATCAGAAACTTCATAATCTTACTGAGCAACATGTAGCCCACAATATTGAACAATTTTTAGCTGAATCAATGGATCGCTACTTGTTTCTCAAAAAAATGAATGAAACCTGGCAAGCTCACTGTCATCAAATGATTATGGTTCGTAGTATTTTCCTATACTTAGATCGAACCTATATTCTTCAGAATCATATTTCATCTATTTGGGATATGGGGCTCGAACTTTTTGGAAAATACATCCTTCTTAATACCCTAGTTCAGACTCGTGTTGTAGAAGGCCTCTTGATGCTCATTGAAAAGGAACGACAAGGGGATCAGGTATTTATATAGGATTATTCATCAAAATGCAGATGTGATTATCAATTCTTTATTTAGGAATCACCTAATACAGTTAATTAATCTACATAAAAACAACATGTAAAAATAGTGTACTCCTAATCTAGTTTTAGCTTAATTTTAATATATGAGTTTATCTATTTCAATAGGCATGCCTAATACTAATATATTTTTACTAAATAAATAAATACATTCATGATCTAATTTAAAATTAAATACTAAATGAAAGTAAAAATTACAAATTATATACCTTCTTATATTAAAACTATAACAATGGTATATAAAAAAAAAACAAAAAAAAAGTCAGCGGTGCAAGAGCGAAAAAAAAGTCAGCGGTGCAAGAGGAGTATTGATGAAGTAGGTGGGTGGGTGTCATTGCTGCAAGAAATTTATTAACTCTTCTCTTAAATATATTGATGGAGGTTAAGTTCTTTATTTCTGAAGGTAGGTTATTGCAGTCGTCAAGACCCTTGAAAAACAATGAGTTCATTGCCCTTCTGGAGTTAGTTCTTCTAATATAGAAATTGTTCCTGCCTCGAGTGGTGTAACCATGTACTTCTCTAATATAAGATATATATGTATTGAGATATGCTGGCAACAAGTTATTTATTATTTTATAAATTAAAACCATGGTAAAAAATTTGATTCTTGTGGCAACTGGTAGCCACTCAAGACAGGATAATATATTTCTTATCGGCTTGTAGTCACTGCACGATAGTACAATGCGAATTGCCCTGTTTTGCAATATTTGTAAACCAGATTTAGAGTTACCATCCAAGAGAAACAACAAACTAGGACAGTATTCAAAATGAGGCTTTATAATTGTGTTATATATGGTTACCCGAGAGTTTATAGATAAATTAACTGCTATTCTAGAGAAAAAAAAAACAATTTTTTTGAAAACTTTTTCTTGATGTAATTGAAATGACTTAAAGGTAAGAGAGTTGTCTATCATAAATCCCAAGTACTTAAATCACTCAGTATTAATCAAAATGCAGGTGCAAGTATGTTTTTACATAAACATGTATTAAATTAATACAATCTATAAAACACTTTGGGAAATATTTACTTTGCACACTTTTAGAATTTTTGCATTATTTTTTTGTGTGACGTGTATTAGACAGTAATAGAAGTGTTTTGTGACACGTTACATATTGTGCAAAACACTTTTGACGCCAAAGATTTAAAAAAAAAAGTCAGAAATGAGGCTGTTCAGTAATATATTTTAACGCGAAAACTCTCCCAATTTGACGTTAATGATGAAAATTTACTTGCAATGTTGTCACACTTGACTAACAATCTTGATTTTTATATAGGTAAGTGTCCCAGGTCAGGTGCGTGTTTCAAAAAGTAGAATAACAACTTGTTGAACTAACTAAACAAGCGTGCTACCTGCGCTTGGCTTTAAACCAACCACAGCAAACCTAAACTAACCAACACTAACCAAAACCAACCCAAACTAACCCAGGCTAACCCTAAATAACCACAGTAAAGAGAAAGGCACGCTTGTCTCTTCACTATCCTAAACTAAGTAAAACCAACCCAGACTAAAACCCTGATTAACTAAAATAAAGAGACAAGTGCGCTACGCGCGCTTATCTTCAGTATCCCAAATTAAGCAAAAATGGTCAAAACTAACTTTATTTAACCAAACAAGCACATTAAGACGAGTGCGCTACGCGCTTGATCGACCCCGCCTAATGCAAAACCAAAATTAACCCAAACTAACAAAACAGACGCACTACGCATGGTACTCTCTTAACTAATGCAAATGATCCAAACAAGGGCTCATTTGTCTCTCTTACTTTTGGTCGTCAAAATACGAGCGACTTACACAACTCAAACTAACGAAATTTTATTATTTTAATAAACACAATGTACTTCTGAATCACCATCTATCTAACCATCTAAAAGTGTTTATTTATTTAAAATTTTATTCCCACAAATGACAATAAGTAAAGTGCATGGAATAGGATAATGTTCAAAAACTATAAAATATTATAACCTAAAATATATAGAACTACAAGTAGTGTATTAAGGTTAAAAACATATAAATATTACAAAACAAAAAAAGAAAAACTAACTAACAAAGCACAAAATCAATAAAGTTGGGCACTCAGAGCCAACTCAAACAAAGTTATATAAGAAATATTCATCAAGAGTATAGAAGGGGTTTTCAACTAGAAAAATTTTTAATTTTGTTTTAAAGGCCTTAAAAGTTGGTGGTGATTTAAATTCCTCTGGAAGTTTATTGAATAATTTTGCACGTAGGGCGCTTGGCATATTCTTACAGATGTTAAGCTTATTAAATGGAACTCTAAAATTGTTTTTACCTCGAGTATTAACACTGTGGTAATCAGAATTCAACAAAAAAACTGTTCTGTTTTTAAATATGTATGAGGTCATTTCCAAAATTAGAATAAGTATTTATGATTGTCAAAATTTTAAAATTAACAAAAAGGCCTCGAGGGGACACAGTATAAGGTACTCTTAAGATTGTTCTTATTATCTTTTTCTGACACACAAGAACATCAGCAGCCGCCGCTGAAGCTCCCCAAAACACACTTCGTATCTAATTCAGATTCCACCTGTGCATAATATATAGTAATCAATTGGTTCTGTGTCAACACAGTTCTTAAATTACGCAACATATATCTTGCCCTATTTAAGGCATTAATAACACTTTGACAGTGCTCCTTCCAATTCATATGTTCATCCACAGTAAGACCCAAGAACTTTGCGGAACTAACTCGTTGCAATGGTTTACCATGTATGAAAATGTCTAGATTAAGCTCATTTCTGTTCTGATATGGGTGAAATCTGCTCAAATGCGACTTTTGAGTATTTAGTTAAAGTGAGTGAGCCGAAAAACAGTTGTCAAGATCCATTAAATTCGAATTGCAAGCCTCTTGTAACAATATTTCATCCTTATGTCTATAATTATCATCTGCATACGTGCATCATTTAGCACCAAATTTATGTCATTAACATACAAAACAGGACCAAGGACGGAACCCTGAGGTACTCCCATGGGTATGTCAATGGTGGGTGAATTAAATGTATTTTTACAATTATTATTGAAGTGATCAATACTTACATACTGCAGTCTACTTTGAAGATAGCTTGCTAGCCATGCTATAGCGGTTTATCTTGTATGCCGTACGTTTCAAGCTTATTTAGCAACAATCCATGACAAACACATCAAACGCCTTGCTGAGCTCACAAAGGACCCCAGCAGGACATTCGCCACTCTCTAGGTGATCAGAAAGTGTTTCAATGACACGGTGAATCGCGTCACTAGTTGAAACACCAGGTCGAAAACCAAACTGATTATTAATAATTATTTTTTTCCTCTGGTGACTGTTAAAGTTAAAGTCAAAAAGTACTTTATTGCCTAGAAATAAATTTCATTGACAAAGCAGGTTATTTGCTAAAATAAATAGTATGTTGGTAGTATAAATGCAACACAACACTCAAGAGAATAACTAAAATCTAAAACCTAAAGCAGAGACAGGATTACAAATGACATTTAATAGCTTACATACAATACATATCACATTGTGTAAATAAATAAAAATATAGCAAAACAGCAGGCATTTTTAAGTCAGCATAATACTCAGTCAAGTTGTACTTAGAGTCCTAACCTGAATCAGTATGTGATTAAAAATTTTTCTGCGTTCATGAATCGAAGAATTTTTCGTTAATGTTCTTGTTGGTATTGGCAAGGGCAAATCGAGAGCCCGCCGCGTGACATGCTGAGAGGCAGGACCCCGAATGCTACGACGATTCTTTTATATCAGTGATGCTGTTTCAAGAATAAACCAAGAGGTAAGAGTAAGAATTCTCTGAGACAAAAAGTGAGGTTGGCAAGATTCCCTCTGGCCCACATTTGCGATGAAGCGGACAGCCTTCTTCTGAAGAATGAACAAAATATTCAGCAAATGTCTGCTATTAATACCCCAAAATGGCATTCCATATCTGAGGTGTGACTCAAAAAGGTCGAAATAGACTGTCCGCGCCATCACGGGGCCAAGCTCCAAACGAGTCCTTCTCACTGCAAAACATCCCGACGAAAGCCTCCTGCTCAACTTCAAAATATGATCTTCAAACCGAAGTTCACCGTCAATCGAAACACCCACGAACTTAGTCACTGCCGCCTCCCGAAGAGGTTCGTCCCCCAACTGCAAGCCGTGCATATCACACTTGAATCCTACAATGTTAGTTTTCATAATATTAAAAAAAGGCGGCTGGCATCGCACCACGCTTTAATCTTTAACAAGTCATTAGTAATTCTTTCCCTAAGTTGTTCCGCATCCTCATTGTGCCACACAACAACACAACAGACGTGTCGTCAGCAAAGAGTGTAAATCTTCCTGAAATTTTAACTTGGATAAGGTCATTTACATAGATCAAGAACAGAAAGGATCCTAAGACAGACCCCTGCGGAACCCCGCACTCAATTCCCATAGCCGCCGATCGCACACCCAGACACAATGACGGACTGACTGCGATCGCCCAGATAGGAGGCAAACCAGGCTAGAGTCTAGTCCCTAAACCCATATCTCTCGAGTTTTGACAGCAGTATTCCGTGGTCCACGCAGTCAAATGCCTTCGAAAGATCACAAAACACTGCTGCCGCCGCCGTTCCCCCATTGATATAGTTGTAAACCCCCTCCAGGAAATTGAAGATGGTGTCATGGGTAACCTTTGAGTCTTGAAATCCAAATTGGTTTGGCGCAATCACATTATGCGTCTCGAGGTACCTCCATATTTTCCTCTTTGCAATTTTCTCAACAACCTTTGAAAGGATAGGCAACAGGGAAATAGGACGAAAGTTAGAGGGTCCGTTCAGATCGCCCTGCTTTGTGCAGGGGGATGACTATTGCCGACTTAAGGCATGATGAAATGCACCATTAGACCAGGCATCATTGATAGCCGCAGCCAGAGCATCCAGAGCGCAGTCAGGCAACCGCAACAGGACTTTCGCCGAGATTCCAGCATCACCAGAGGATTTCCCATTCCTTATGCTGATCAGTGCCTCTTTAACCTCATGCATCTGAGTGGGGAAAAAGCAAAACGAGTCGTGCATGGAGAAACCACCCAGAAACGAGACAGGATCAACAGCCGTCGACAAATTTCGGACCAAATTACCCGCGATGCTGCAATAAAATGTATTTAATTCATCAGGGTCGATTCCAATATCGCGACAGCCATGGCCAGACCTGTTGCACAACTCACCAACAATAGACCAGCTCTCCCGCTGCCTATTCCTAGCAGTCAAAAGCCTCTCACTATAATATAGTGTTTTTGCATCATTAACAACCTAAGTGGTTGAGTGAGCGAAGGTTAGCTGCGGATAATTTAAGGCCCTTTGTAACCCATGGTTTACGCTTCCGGGGCTTTGATTTAATCCACCGCATGGGGAAAGACCTTTCAAAAATATCAAGCACAACAGCATGGAACGGAGCAAAGGGCCCCGGCGCTCCCGAGACCTCCCTATACCAGGCCAATCCACATCAAGGCACGAATCATGGAAATCATCAAAGCCAGCCCTGCTAAAAATTCGGCCACGCCGCCGTGTATTCTTCACGTTAGTCAATATATTGGCAAAAGTACAACTCACCGCCTCATGATCCGAAAGTCCCGCACCAATAACCGAACATGAGACAACAAAATACCGTATTTTAAAACCGAACAGAAATTACACTGGGCAACACCTATGCGTACGACAGCTGAGCCGTGCTAAGCTAACCTAGGTAGATAATCATAATTTAAGAAATAGTGTCATGTTGACGTTTACGCCGGAAATATCATTTTAAAGTGTCAAAAAACAGTTTTATTTGCGGTTTTTAAGATAAGGAGCCGGTAAAAACTTTTTGAGGCTACTATGTTGGGGTTTGGAACCTTCGGCAACATGCACTAAAACTGAGCTTTATCCACAATACCGGTATTGTGGATAAAGCTCAGTTTTAGTTTTTGAGGCTACTATTACCTATTCTTGTTTCGTCATTACGCATGCCCGAAGCCTTTGCATGGAAAAATTTGCATGTCCCCTAGATCCTTTTGGACCATTGTGTGTGTAAAGAAAAGGGAAATAATGAATGTGCGAGAGCAAGATGGTGTAGTTTGGAACATGTCGGATAGTAATTAACACAACTGCCGTGTGTAAACTTTGTGATTCTTTTATGACAAGTAGAAACATTTGCGCAAAATTTAATGTATAGGAAATGGCAAGGGAAGTAACGTAGAATATGTCAGTATTTTTATTATTGTGGTAACCAATAAGTGCGCAAAGTAAACAATGACCAACACTTTTTGAATAATGAGTTTTGGTTGCAACTTTGAAGTTTTATCATTTCTAAACAAATGGGACTGATTTGCGAAGTTTTTTTTAGCTTGTAGCTCATCTGTTGCTTTATGAAAGCCAGTATCTTCAATAGTTTTTCAGTTTTTCCAAAAACGGAAAGTGAAAAAATTTGAAGGTATATTTTTCCAAAACATTAAGGCGTGTGTAAAGTAAGCTGTTTTAACAAAAATCATTGACACATTTTGGTTTTTTTGTACATTTTTTTATCTGTAATACTTATTGAGATATCACTTTTTTACTAAAACTTTTTCTATTACACACTTATAGGCTATAGATTAGATATTAAATTGGGCTATTTAAAACAAGTACTTTATTAAAATTACGTTTAGAACAAAATACTTTATTAAGTTACTTAGGTAAAAAATAAGGCTCATACTTAAAATTAAGTTTCTATTTTTTTCTTGTGATGGTTGTTCCAGTCTTCTATGAAAGCATTAGCTATATTCTCAAGAGTTGCAGCAGGTCTTTCGCGAGTTGGAACAGCTCTTCCCAATTCATCCCATACATATTCAATCAGGTTCATATCAGGACTTCTAGTGGGCCAATCAATACTAATGCTATTTGAATTAAACGAAATATTTTGTACTACTGCAGCTATATGGGGTCTTGCATTATGTTACATAAAAATAAAATTATGGCTTTCCCTAGATATAGCACCCCACACCATAAGAAATCCACCATTAATGCCTTTGATCAAATTTAAGTTAAATCTCTCGCCGGTTTTTCTCCATACACTTTTTCGTCCATCTACCATATTTAGACAATATCTTGATTCATCTGAAAATAATACACTCACCCAGTCATGGATGTTTCAGTGGTCATAGTTTTGCACAAACTGATGTTGGGTTAAACATTTTTGACCTTTTGAAGGCCTCCTAATTTTACAAGCTTTTATTTACTTTCACCTGTGGATCTGTCTGTAATCAAATCTTGCAAGCTGAATTAGAACTACTTCTAAATGTCCGATTGACTTGAAATTTGGTACACGTTTATAGTTCCGATGACAATACAATATTATAATGTTTACACCTCCCCCCCTTTCGGGGGTAGGGGAGGGGGCACTACTTAAAGTATGTCCGATTTCGTTTAAAATTGGTATATGGGGGTTTTTGGGGACAAGGAATATGAATTTTCTATCAGATTTTGAAAATTCAAAATGGCGGATTCAACATGGCCGAT
>MU190708.1:0-27580 GCA_016904865.1 Pissodes strobi | reverse complement strand
TTGAATAGGCAGCTAATTTTGATGTATTTGTGACAACTAAGGTCAGAATAAATAAAATAATTTTACTTAAAATTAGACGACGCTAAAATGTACTAGATTAATTTTGTAGACTGCATCGCTGTATAATTTTAACCCAATTTATTATACTTGATGCTTATTTGGTGACTAAATAACTGCAAATTTAGCACTTCAAATTAGGGAGCGACAATTACGGCACGTTTATTTATTTTTATCTGCTAAACTTAACACTTGTCATTTTTGAAAATTTTTAAAATTGCCCCCAATTCTTGGCATATATCTTCCTGCGTCATCGGTCTGCTTGTCAAGACTGTCAGCAACGACACATTTGTCGTGTCACCCAAAAGCGTTGTTCTAGGTACCTCGTTTTTGTATTTAATTCAAGATTTTAAATTATGTCAACCATTCTGTTAAAAATGTGACGTACATTTTGTGAAATTTAAATGTGACCGTTGTCGATTTGTGCTGTTCGTTTGTCTTCATGGATATGCCCTTTTCCATTGACAAGTAAGTGAAAGAAGTCCACCATTTTCCTTGCTTTTTACTCATAAAAAATCACAACAAAAAATCATCATTCTTAATTTATACCGTTAATTAACCCCTCTAGAATTCTAACAAATTTTGTAACCGAACATAATGTTCATCATATCATTTTCTTTACCAAAAAAAATTCAACAGCAGTCTTTGACTCTCCACTAATGGGGTGTTCTTTTACTTACTTTTCAGGTAACACTGATGATGGCTTAGGCCGAAAGCGCTCTGTTACGCCATTTATAGAAGTTCTTTTGGATTTAAATTTTTGCATGGAATACAAAGATTGTTTCATTACTGTCTATGAAAATGGCACAAAAAACCCTTAAGGAAACGATTATTATCACAGTTGTTGAAATTACTTATCAAGACGTGTGTTGAAAAAATTTTCAACATTGCATTGACATTTTCTAGGTGCTTTTTTATTCTCATTTTCATAGGGGGTCGTAGGAAATAGTTATTTAAACAACAAGTTTTGAAAACCACTTTTTTCACACGGGCGATACAGTTTATTGGATCGAGGGGTTGTGAAATAGTTATTTGTGTATTTAGAGCGCAAAGTAACGGATTACCGCTTGAGAAAGAATGTTACTGCGCGACGCGTACCGGAGCGCAGTAATCTTTCGAAAACGGCAATCTTACTTTGCGCTTGAAAAACACACAGAGCTTTTTCTACAGCCGCATTTTTTAAAATTAAATGCACATTTATCTCTATACTTATTCTGAAATTTGCAAATAACTGTCAGTTTTGACATATTATATTCGGGCTTCGGGCATATTTAGAACAGGAGTGCCAGCAACAAACGGTAAGAAACGCACGACTGTCATTTATTTATCTTCGGTTTCCATAGCACACTCGACGGAAAAAGTGAGAATTTTCATTTCCATGTTCGCGCTAGAGCGCAAAATAAGGATCCACGGCATTCGTCGATTTTGCGATTTTATTTCAATTTAGTAATTAGTTATTTTGCGCGTGGCTGTAGAAAAAAAGGTTTTCAAACGAGTTTTTTACAATGCTTTTTCTACAACCGCAAAATGAAGCAACCAATTACGTAATTTCTATTTATTAGAAACACAAACTATCTTTACATCACAATTAAAATATACTAAGACTATGTACTCTTAATATTTAATCTTAATTGTAATGTAGTTGCACTTTTTCAAATTGACACCAGGAATAGATGTATTTTTTACCTTATTTTGTACAGAACTAACTTTGGTGAAATCGTTTTCTGTACTTCCTTCCTTATTTTCTACACCCAAATCTAGGTCCATAAGAGTAGGTTATTCTTCGACATCGGCTTCCAGAGAAGTGCACATGAGTAGAGTGTTTAGGCCGGACACAATTCTCCCCCCCCCCCCCCCCCCCTTTTTTTTTTGCTCGGTGAACTTGGCTTTCCAACTTTAAAGGTGCCGACGGCTTTTGTCACTTCTCTATGGTTGTTATCCTCGGATTATACTTTATCTCTCTTGCGAGACGAAAATTTCAAAGTATGTCGTGGCGCGGCCTTGAAAAATCACTCTCATGCAGCCAAAAAAGTATTCACTTCAAAAGGAAATTAGTTTTCTTTATTGTCAAATGTCGCTCTTATTGAAAAATGTATTTATTTTTTTTCCTAATATACTCCTATATCTTTTTCAACTTACTTTACCTTCCACTTTTACCGAGAAGAATAGTCCATATGCAAAAAATACATAAACAAGAACTTCAGTCACGTTAAATTTCCAATGTATTGGATATGTATATTGTCTATATTTGGACTAATATATAACTTTTTTATTTGAAGGATTAGAAAAACGTTTAAATTAGGAAAGTTGTAGGATTTCGCTCAAAGCACTAGAATTTGATATCAGAAAAAACAAACGAACGTCGTAAAGCCGTCAAAGACGACTAACTTATAATAGGTTTATTTTAAATGGAATACCCTATATAATGTTACATATTCTGATTCTACGTAAAATTTCGAGTATATTTCATTTAATATCACATACCTACAATCAACTGTTTTCGCGCTATCGATGATTGAAAATCCTACTATTGATATGTTTTCTACGCCCTTCGTATATGAATTTACTTAAGTCATTACGGGGTTTCTATGGAAACATCGGTAAATGTCAGTCGTGAGTGATAATTAAGCATCCGGAAAAAGTTAAAAAGTTTATTTTCACTCATTATGGGCGACACTCAACAAGAACAACTTAATATTATGACATACGTTAAATGTAATAAAAATAAGAGGGAAGCTAGGGCTTTATATGCAAAGTTGTATCAAAACCTGAAAGTTCCAAGTTTGGACACCTTTGCAAGAGTCTACAGGAACATAATAAATTCTCAAGATTTTAAAAGAAAAAAAAGGACAGTGCGACAACCTGACGATCTTAATCAGCTAGATGTTCTTCTTTATTTTAATGGTATATACAAAACTTGATTTTACTAATTTGTTTCTAAACATTAAATAATTTTTAGAAAATCCGACTCACTCTATACCTACAGCATGTACTACTTTGTTTCTTAACATTAAATAACTTTTAGAAAATCCGACTCACTCTATACCTACAGCATGTGAATCATTAAATACCACATTTTACAAAGCCCAACGCACACTCAAGAAGTTCAAATACAAACCTTATAAGTTTTGGAAAGTTCAACAACTTTCCGAAGAAAATAAACGCCAACGACTTGAATTTTGTAATGCTATGTTGGAACAACTACGCATGGACGACACTTTTTTTGACAGAATAATATGGACAGACGAAGCATGCTTTGCAACAAAATGTGCCTATAATAGACATAATACCCATTATTGGAGTCAAGAAAACCCTCGCCTTGTTAAAGCTGTTAAAACATCAGGATGGAAAGCTTTCAGTGCTTGGTGTGGCGTTGTTGGTGATAGAATATTAGGGCCTATTTTTAACGAAGGTGGTCTAACTGGTGATAGATATTACCAATTTCTCACTGAAGAAATAGAGATCTTTTTAGAAGAATTACCGGTTAAATTCCTCAACCGATCTATTTGGCAACAAGATGGTGCCCCTGCTCACAACACGGCAAACGTGACTCACTTCTTAAATGAAAAATATGCGACTTCGGTTGGAAAGAATGTTTCAATTGGATGGTGCCCCAATAGCCCTAATCTTACTTTGATGGACAGGTCTTTCTGGGGATGGCTTAAAGAGCGAGTTCATCATGGGTACACATTCCACACTTTAGCAGATTTAAGGCAGAAAATTTTGGAAGAAATACAGTTTATTCGAATCCACCAGAAGCAGTCGTTGAGGGATGCCGTCCACCACTTAAAAACATGTTATCGTCTATGTGTCGAAATCGGAGGTCGCTTTGAACATCTGTTAAGGTCAATATTCAATATTAGACCAGGCAAATCTTATTTTTTCAATGAAGTTTAAGGGGACATTTTTTTTTCAAGGGTAGTCGATAGGTTTTTATGTTCAGGAACAACAATACAAAAATCCTAAAAAATCCGTTGTGAGCTAAAAACGCCATCTTGAAAAAACATGGCCGACCGTTCAAATTTAAAAAAATTAAATATCTTCTTACCCCTTAGGTTAATTTCAACGTTTTTGAAGTGAAAACTTCTTTGTGCGTGTTTTGCGTTTTTTTTTGTGGGGGTTGAATGACACCCAGCTGTCACGCGACACGCTCGGATATGTAACGTAAGGCTCCTTCTTCTGGCAGGTTCCCTTATAGGTAGAGGGCCGCACTTTTCAGGGGATGTAGCCGGGGTAAAAAGAAGATCCTGGACGAAAACGGGACCCCGTACCACCCCTCGTTTTGACCAGGGGAGGGGAGAAGGAAAAACTTAAATAATTAATTTCAGGAAAACGGAAAGAGGTACAGGGTCGAAATTTTTATGGTAAGTGCGCCCTATGGGGGGGCCACCTTAGACAATACGGGGGGACCGGGGCTCTAATTTAGGAGGGATTTTGTGGAAAACCCGTTTTTCGCCCGTATCTCTGCAACGAAGGCTCGGATCGAAATTCTGACAAAACGATGACCACGCTTGTTGAAGTTTTCACTTCGATCGTGTGGTCTTAAGCACACGCAATTTTTTTTTATTTTTACGAAATTTTAACCTTAACATAACAAGAGAATGATCCTTTAATTTAGATCTATCCAAGAATATAAATTTCCTAACAAAAAAACTGAAAAATAAAAAAAAATTACCACTACACACACACTTTACATTCTACTTATTACAAAAACTCAGTCATTCAAAAGATTCTCGTCCAGAACACAAGCATATTTGCAGTCTATCCCATGGAAGTGAAGGCACATAGATCTGCAGCGTTCGACTTGTGAATATACACATTTTTTTTGGCAGCCGTTTCTACATTTACAGTAGATCAGACTTAATACTTTTTCTGCTGCAGGAGATCGCTGTACTGTGATTGCAAACATTTCATTTTTTGATACCTCCCATCCAAATTTATCCGGGGCTAGGAAATTTCCCATCCAAAAAAGAAAACAATTTGCTATTAATGTCATCACTATTTGAAACACTACGTTCATTGCATCTTTGGTTGGGGGGAGAACGGCCAAATCAAAAGATTTGTCGAGCGTCTGCTAGCTATACCAATATTGTAAAGTCTATATCGTTCTTCATTAATGTCTCGGGACCCTTCTCATCCTTCTAATCCGTCCATAAAGTAGACAAATTCATAACCAACTTTTGGTAGTTCATCTATACTGTTCTCTCTAAATTGCTCTCTAAGTTAGTAGTTGTATTAATTGAAATTTATTTTTTTCATCGCCTAGAAATCTGCTTTACTTATATGCATGACTGTTGATTCGCTGAGAATAATTTCAACTGGTATTTTCTTACTCTTTCTTAGTCAATGTTCTTCATGTTTTGTAGAAGGGATGTTAGGATACCCATCTAACACAATTTTATTATGACATTTTCGCCAAAATGTTTTAATACTCAAGATATATTATATTAACAGTGGTATTAAACTGGCTTTGTCACTTTTTTCAGACAAACTATTCTATTAAATAACTGCAGTGAGTTAAGAAGCATGGTATCATCACGCAACTTTACTGCTTTGATTGCTGCTGCTAATGATTTTACGTTATTTTTTATTTTAAAATGCAGTTCAGAAAAACTTTTATCTACCATATATTCTACTAGATCTAATCCTATTTCTCTCGCCATGTCTGTGACAGTCAACGTTCTCTTCTGCGACAACTCCATTGGTTATGCATGAAAACTCACTAAAATGGTACAGCGTAGTGTTTTGTAAGTCGCAAGAGCTTTAAAGGCCTCTTATGCACGTATATAATACGCTATTTTTTTATTGCGAACGCATCATATTCTCAAAAATGTTTTACTTTTTTGAGTTACGTAGTTACTATTTAGAATAAAGCAATGTTGTTTTTAAATGTGTTCCTTCATTTTGACATATAGTAATTTAAACGGTAAAAAAAGGTAGATCAAATGTTTATAGCAACCTTTAAAAAAGTAGACGCATCATAAACATCATTTTAAGCACGTTGTCGCTTGCGATAATCGTTGAATATGATGCATGCGTAATGAAAAATATCCTTTATCACAAAACAGCTTAAATTCACTAGGCGGTATACTTTGTGTAAATGTGAGCAGAATTTCCGTAATGGAAATGACCTACAGCGTAGAAAAATGAAAGCATCATCTTTAAAGCTTTTAAGGCTTTTAGAAAAAGTGTCATTATAGTTACCATTTCATAAACATGGAGTGGGGGTGCCAATGTCAGGCGTGAACCGCATGTCACGGACTTTAATCGGACGTGCATAAATTGGACTGTAATTATAGAAATAATAGATTTTAATAAATAACGCGAGCGGCCATGTTTTTTTAAATGGTGGCTTTAGCTCACTTCCGATTTTTTGGGATTTTTAGATTTGCATTCTATGATAAAAGAGCTATCGTTTTCAACAAAAAAATAAATGTCCGCAAAAACTTCACACTTAACGTACATTTTTTAAAAATTTGCCTGGTCTATATTAATTCCACATTTTTTTATTCGTTAGTTTTAGTTTAATATAAACAATGCTTAAGTTGTTCTTGTTGAGTGTAGCCCATAAGGAGTGACAATAAACTTTTTCACTTTTTCTGGATGCGCTTAATTATCACTGATGACTGACATTTACCGATGTTTCCATAGAAACCCCGTAATGACTTAAGTAGATTCATATACGAAGGGCGTAGAAAACATATTAATAATGCGATTTTCAATCATCGATAGCGCGAAAACAGTTGAATGTAGGTATATGTTATATTAAATTAAATTTACTCGAAATTATACGTAGAATCAGAATATGTAACATTATATAGGGCATTCCATTAAAAAAAAAACTTAAGTTAGTCGTTTTTGACGGCTTTACGACGTTCGTTTGTTTTTTTCTGATATCAAATTCTAACGCTTTGAGCAAAATCCTACAACTTTTCTAATTTAAACGTTTTTCTAATCCTTCAAATAAAAAGTTATCTATTGGTTCAAATATAGTCAATAACCCTGTACATTAACAAATATGACATAATCAGCTGTGAAGGTGAGCACAACGATAAACTTAAGAATTTGTGCGTCTGTTTTTCGGGTCTTGTATCAAAATAAAGCATTAAAGCACCCCGCGACTCTGGAAATAAAACGTAAAACCTTTTCATCATTGGAGTTAAGTGTTTTAGTTTAAAACAAAAATTGAAGATTTAGATAATCCTGTTTTAGTTGCGTATAAAAATTATATATAGTTTGTTCTATGATAAAATGGATCCTCATGGGGATCCCGTAAACCATAGAACATGAAGTCGGCTAAATAGTCGACAATGTGTGCGGGTAAATTCTTTACTCTTGTGTCTGATATTTTTTAGCAAGATAGCTAGGGAGGAAATTTAATTCGCCAATGTCTCTTTTTCTTTTCTACAAGCGGTGGTATCTTTAAATACAATCGTTTCCTAGGAGGGCCCGAATTGCTCAACCAAATGCAATGCGTTCAAACTACATAATATGTGTCTTTCTTAATAATGTTATACATACAAACGACCTGACACGAAAAGTCGCTATCGCCAATGAAATTCGAGCATTTTCTATGTTTAACTGTATTAAATTTAGTTTATCTTTATGTGAAACATACAGATGTTGGCAGTGACATTCGTCTGTTCTGTCCTAATTTAATTTACTTCATATTTAACATTTGAAATACATTTGCATGAGAAATAATGTTAACATTAAACGATATCTTTTTCAGTTCACCAATGAAGAAAACCAGCTTTCATCGGCAATGCGGACAAGAAATTGTGCTAATATATTAGCTATAATTCAGCAGTATAGTAATCCCAGTGCAGAATACTATGATTGGCTGTTCGGGCTGTGCGACCAGAAAGAATCTGATGACAAATTAATAAATATTATGCTAAGCTGCAAATCACTTGACGTCAACAAGCGAAATGGAAACGGAGAGTCAATTCTGCATGCACTTGTCCGAAATAAACATCTACCATTGATTCAGCTTTTACTGTTAAATTACCCAGAAGTTGAGATAGACGCAACATGTAATAAAAACAAAACACCGCTGTTAGTAGCTGCGGAATATGGGCATTTTGAAATTTTCAAACTTCTGGAATGTAAAGGTGCGAATATTGATAGTCGTGATATACGCAAAAATAGCGCAATACATCTTGCCGCCAAGCAGGGAAATCTGCAATGTGTCAAATATTTAATAGAAGAGAAATTAGTTGAAGTGGATATAAAGAACAACTATGGTGATACACCATTATTGAAAGCTGTGGAATTTGGGCAGGTCAACTGTTGTCAGTATTTGTTGGAAATGGGCGCAAATGTATACAATACAGATATCGATGGAAAAACGTCCTTAATAGTTTCTGGTTTCTCTGGTAGTCACCAATGTTTGAAAGCTCTCTTGAACTTTATCACAGATAAGTCTTTCGTTAATGTTCAAGACAATTTGGGGAAAACAATTCTAAACTGGGCATCTGGAAAAGGGCATTATAATATGGTAGATTGTTTACTTAAAGAGAATGCCAACGTAGATATTAAAGATTATGAACATAAAACACCGCTCATATGGGCTGTATGCACAGGTCAGGAAAAAATTGTTAAACTTTTAGTCGATGCCAAAGCGAATGTCAATGCTCATGGCAAATACGGCCAAACGGCGCTCATGTATGCTGCGGGGAACGGTTATGAAAACATTGTTAAACTTTTAGTCGATGCCAAAGCAAAAGTTAATTTTCGAAACAATTTTGGTATGACAGCTTTACATTTTTCCGCCAGTAGGGGACGATTATCTTGTGTATGTGAACTTGTTAAAAGTGAAGCAAATACTGATATAAGGGACAATATTGGAGAAACACCTCTTATGAAAGCTGCACGAAATGGATTCATAGACATAGTTCGAATATTGATGGATGCTAACGCTAATATTCTGTTAAGGAATCGCAAAAACGAACTAGCATACGATTTAGCTCAGACACATGACATAAAACAATTACTACACAATTAAAAATATTTTTGATATAATTACTTACTATATAGGTAATAAAAAACTAATCTATATTTTAAACGACTCACCAATGCGACTCACCAATGTGATTGAATTAAAAACAAGTGCATAACTAAGAGGAAAAGGGGGAAAATCACAACCCCAGCTACATTTTTAACGACTTTTTGTGAGTATAAAGCACAAAATGGCGCCCATATTGGTGCTCGGACACTGTTACACTGGTTTCTTGAAATAAAAATACGTTTTTAGGGAAACAAAAAATTCGCATAAAATGTCGAATTTATATATAAATAATCTAGAACATACTCCTTTAACGCTTACTGTGAATGCGATGGAGACAGACAATTGTTATTGTAAGTGTGACAGAGATAAACACATTAATTTGTCCTGCGCTCAAAAGACTGGTGGTTAGGAATTATTACATAAACAATTGATTTACCAGGACATTTGAAAAAGTATTGACTGAAACGCAAAATTAAAAGGGTTATTACCAATGATCTTATAGCAATTTACTAAGAAAGAACAAAAAAATTCTGCCATTCCCCAACCTTCGAGTTTGATTAGAGTAAGTCCGGGCAAAAGTACGCAGGCGGGTAAAAGTCCGTTTTGTAAATACGTAAAGGTTAACAACCTGGCAACACCGCCGTACGCCAAAATCTCTAGATTGACCGCCTCTCATTTAGTTTACAGAGTTTAGTTTGATTAGAAGAAGCAGACATGCCGTGAGTACAAATTAACCGTTTTGCATATAATTTTCGATCTTTAAATATTAAGCTTTTAAATAGTAATAAGAGTCTGTAATAAAAAAAACGTAATAGGTTTTTTCCTGTCATATATATCAATTACCTGACCTGATATAAATCGCTGCCAATATTTTTGTAGTTAAGATTTTTAGCTATTTGAAATAAATTTTATCCCTAGGAGGGTAAAAGCACGCATTTTTCACGGGGCAAAAGCACGCTCGTACTTTCGTCCCATGTATTACTGCGGACTTTTAAATACCTAACAAAGAAAATTTCAGGTTATATCTAATTTAATTTAATTTTATCAGGATGTATAAGCGAAAAAGTGATCGAAAGCCAATTACTCAAGAGATGCTGGATAAGACCCGAAGAAGAAAAGAAAATGGAGAATCTCTTAGAAGCATAGCTAGAAGTTTTGAGGTAGACGAATCGTCGATAAGGGCACGACTTAAGCGAGGGTATGGCGTGAAATCGTTGGGACGTTTTAAGAAAACCTTCTCTCCTGAGCAAGAACAAGAATTAGCCAATCATTGCATCGAAATGGATAAACGATTTTATGGCCTAACCCGAAAAATGTTCCGTATGATGGCATACGAATTTGGGGAAGCAAATAAAATTAAGCATAACTTTAGTGCTCAAAAAAATGGCTGGTAAAGATTTTGCCACAAATTTCCTAAGAGAGCACAATTTGTCTCTGAGAACACCCCAAAAAACCAGTTTGGGAAGAATAATGGGGTTTAATCGCATTCAGGTTGACCAGTATTTCCAAAATCTGATGACGGTTATGTCAAAATATAAATTTCCAGCAAGTAAAATATATAACATGGATGAGAGTGGGCTCAAAACGGTGCCAAATAAAATTCCAAGAGTAATCACTGCAAAAGGAAAGCGATCCGTTAACAAAGTCACATCTGCGGAGAGAGGACAGACTGTGACAGTAGTCTGCTGCTTTAGTGCATCTGGGAATTATGTTCCACCTGCCCTCATATTCCCTAGGAAACGGGTAAAACCGACTCTTTTGGATGGCGCTCCCCCTGAATCAGTCCTGTTTGTCAGTGATTCAGGTTATATCAATTCAGCTCTGTTTCTCGATTATCTTAAGCACTTTCAGAAACATGTTAAAGCTACAAACGAAAGTCCTGTACTTCTGATCTTAGACAATCATTCGTCTCATTGTACACTGGATGTTGTGAGGTTCTGCAGAACGAATAATATACATTTATTGACCATTCCACCACACTCAAGTCATAAAATTCAACCTTTAGATCGGTGTTATTTTAAAGCGTCAGTATATGGAGAATACTGCGACCAGTGGTTGGTTAATCATCCGGGTCGCACCATAACTCAGGACAATGTTTCAGCTATTTTTGGGCAAGCTTATAACAAAATAAGCACAATTGAAAAAGCAGTGAAAGCTTTTCAGGTTACAGGAATTGTACCGGTAAACAGGCTAATATTCAATGATGAAGACTTTCTGCCGTCTACTGTGACAGCTCAGGTTCCTCCACCAGAAGCTAATCGATCCCCTGTTAAACCGATGGATACATCATCAGACGATGAAGATAATGTACCCCTAAAGTTTCTAGGTAATTTAAAAAAAAAGGTTATCAACAAATTCTACATGCTCAGAAAATACAAATATGCACTTGCAGGAAAATGTCCCATTTAGATCGCAAAGTCCACAGCCATCCACATCAAAAATAGCTACCATTCCAATACCAGAGCCTTCTACACCAACTTTAACTGAACAACCAACGACATCTAAAGTATCTACAGTTGCAATATCACGGTCACTTACGCCGAAAACGTTTCATAAGTCTCCTCAAGATACCATGCCTTATCCCAAAATTACCCAAGAAAGGAAAAGAATGAAAAAAGGGAAAAAATCTTTAATTATGACCTCGACGCCGAACAAGGATGAATTAGAGAATGAAGAAAAGAACAAGTTAGAGAAGCAAAGAGGAAAGGAAGCTAAAAAGCTGGTGGGAAAAAATAAAAATACTCTTATGAAAGAATTGTCCTCTAAGAAAAAGGAACACGAAACTGTTTACTATCAAGCTTGTGCCGAACAATTTATAGAGCCCCCTTGTGAGGAATGGATTCAATGTGCTACATGCTGCAACTGGTGGCATGAAAATTGCAGCAATTATGAAGGTGGGATCTTTCGATGCGACTTGTGTAATTGACTTTTTTTTAGTTTCGTTGTTTGACTTTATTTCTTGTTGATTTTATTTTTAGTGTTGTGATTTTTGAACCGTTTTTGTATTATTTCGTTTTCCGTTACACGGATGTTTTGGCTACGTAGCAGTAGCGTGTCGTGGGTCGAAGGGCGAAGGGGGCAAACGGGGAAAAGGGCGCCGCCGGAAGAATTTCGGGGTGCCAAGCCCAATTTTCGCCCAAAAGTCATTAAAATCGTTAAAAAACAAAAAGGTCGTGGGGTGACCAATATATTAAATATTCAAGAATCAGGCGAATAGGGAAACGAATAAAAAACATAAACATGACGATGAATGTTATTTACATTAAATCAAATAAAGGATTCAATAATTAAAAATTCTAATTATGTAATTGTAATAAGTATATAGTTATTTCGTTTTTAAATAAAAATATATAAAATATATTAACATTTACCTACTTATTTTTAATAATTAACAGCACCCGATTTATCGCTTGACCGTCTGTTTCTAATTATATAAATAATTTATTAATTATATAAATCCGAAAAACGACAAACGCAACTAACAACCGAATACGGAACTAATTGAGTAACCCAAAATACCCAAATAAAATGCATTCTTTATTCTTTATCCGCCCATCCGTATTACCACGTTAATGAATAATAATTAGATTATTTAGGTTTTTCAGAAAAATTATTTTTAAAACCTGAGAAAAAATTGTCGAATTTTTTTAACTCAAAATTAATTTACACATCAAGTTCTGGGAAGGGGGTGGTAATTACCCCCTCTACCCACCCCACCCCCCGTGTTTACGCCTTTCGTGGCAGCATGAAGCGCTGGAGGAGAAAAATTTCGGCGGGTGCCAGATGCCACATTCCAAAACATTTATTTGACCCTCGATATTATAATAGTTTTTGACTAATTTTGACCCGTTCTTTAGGCTGATGAAGTAAGATTTTCGAATTTTATTAAATTATTACGAATTTAATATTAAATAATTTTGTACACTACCTATTATAACGAATATTGCCAATATTATTTTCTAGAAGAGTGAGAAGGGACAAGGGACATTATATTACAAAAAATAAATAATTATGTATTATTTATTTACAAAAAATAGTGCATTAAATAAAAACTGGAACATGTAATATGATACATACAAAAAATAATTATGTCGCCAACCGTCTGGTTTTTACAGATTTGAGAGAATTAAATTAATTCGTGAAGCACGGGGCGCCCGGTCACCTAGAGGCGGAAGGGCGGAGGGGGCATTCGCCCCCTTTGGCCCCCTATACGACACGCCACTGCTACGTAGGGAATTTCACATGTACCTAAATAGATTTTTTAGCGTTCTTCATTTTTTTAACCGCAAATGTATCAATATGTTTTGATTATTTTATTGGGTATTTTAGACGTCTTGTTTTTTTATATCCCGAATGTTCCAATATGCTTGTTTTTTCGTTTTTTGAAGTTTGAATCAAGGAGTTGTAATATTCTAATTCTTTTTATTGCATATTTTCATCTGAAACAATGCATAATATATATATGCGGATTTTTACCCTGCCCACTGCGTATTTTTGCCCCATATACAGGGGCTAAAACCCGCATATACAATGACACATATATCATTATTTTTAACCAAACTTTATATGATAAAAAATATTCTTATTATATATAAAATATATTTTATATCTTTGTAGCAAAATAACGTAAATATGGCTAAACACAAGTTAAGTGCGTACTTTTGCCCGGACTTACTCTATTCATCCGGAGCGGGAGAATCCATCGCAGCGAGGCAACCATCTTTATGTATTTTTAAAATATAGTTGTAAATAGCACTGGTATGCGTATGTCCTGGTAAACCAATTGTTTATGTAATAATTCCTAACCACCATAGTGGGAGCGCTACGTAAAAAAATGTGGCATATTATGATACAAGCATGCCGCTGCGTAGAGTTGTTCCTTATACCTCAAATAATGTTTTTTTCCGAAGCACATGACATTTCATCCCTTAGGCATAGAATGGGGGTGTTTGGTTCTAAACAGGGGCAGGTTTATTGAACTATATTGCATTGTGGACGATTTTCGTAAGATAGGAGTCGTTTTCGATCAATTTCTGGTTGCAGAAGCGATTGGAATAGGTTATTGGATCGCAAATTTCGGCTATATGGCGCTACATTTAAAAATGGCGGCCGCACGGGTACGCAACTCATAAAAATCGTCCCCGTCAGGGACAACTCCTAGGGACCTAAGCTATATTTTAAGAGAGACGAAGGTGCTTGTTATACAGCAACTTATGTGTGATTTCTAGTGAACATCAAGTTACTTGCGATGCTATGCCTGAATGAGGTTTTTAGTATTTATTCAAACATTTTATTAAGTAGTTAAAATTTTAATGAAAATAATTTTAAAATCAATATATTAGCCGCAAAAATAACGCACAACCGAAAATTATGCTCAACTTAACAGCTGATTTTCTCGCGAACCAATAAATCGATTTCGATAAATTTTTTTCTGAAATGTAGCTTTTTTCTTTGGCAATTGCACTAACTTATAATGTTTTATTCAGATTTCAGTTTTAGGCGTATACAGGGTGCAAAAATGAAAGTAATTTTTTTACGTTAAATTTGAGACACCCTGTAGGGAGCATTAGCAACAACAACGGATTCATAATGAAATCATACTGTAGCCCCATTTTTTCTGAACATTTTATTTTCTTAATTTCTCTGATATCTGTAATATCAAAGAAAATACACAGTTTTATATGAGAACATGTTTTTTTTAATTAAAATAACATTTTGACAACGGTAAAATAAGAATAATACTAACAATAATTAACAATACATAGCAAAAAAAGTACATTAGTAGCGCGTGTTCCATCTCTACTTCTAATGACTGCTTCACATCGCCTCGGCATACTCGATATTAAATTGGATATTTTATTTTGGTCAAGTCCATTTTAAATATCGGTAACCATTACATCTTCTAGGTTGGCAGAAGGGGGTTGATGCTATCTCAGTGCCCTACCAATAATATCCCATAAGTGTTCAATAGGATTCATATCGGAACTATGCGGTGGCCAATTTAAAGTTGACCACACGCGCTACATGAGGTCTTGCGTTATCGTGCATTAGTAAAAAATTATTCCCAATGTACGGAGCGAAGGGGACAACTTTTGACACAACTCAGTGCAGCCCATAATATTCAACCAAACATTGATACTGTGAGGAGACGTCTTTCTGAACACAATTTACATGCCATAGTTCCAGCGACAGGCCCTGTATTAAATGCAGACCACCGCAGAGCTAGACTGCAATTCGCCAGGGAGCATGTAAACTGGACTATTGAGGACTGGGAACAGGTTCTATTTACAGACGAATCTAGCTCCGATAGATGTCTAAGAGTTATCCGCTGGACAGGTGAGCGTTATGCACAGTGCAACATACCTGAAGCAACTTTATTTAATGTACAGCCTGTAATGTTCTGGAATTTCCTTAACGGCACGGTCGGATATCGTACCTTTACGTGGGGGTTCTTTAAATAGCGAAAGGTATATCAGTGATATTTTGTCTGAGCACGTTGTCCCCTTCGCTCCGTACATTGGGAATAATTTTTTACTAATGCACGATAACGCAAGACCTCATGTAGCGCGTGTGATCAACTTTAAGTTGGCCACCGCATAGTCCCGACATGAATCCTATTGAACACTATGGGATATTATTGGTAGGGCACTGAGATAGCACCAACCCCCTTCTACCAACCTGGAAGATGTCCAAATAATGGTTACCTACATTTAAAATGGACCAAAATAAAATATCCAATTTAATATCGAGTATGCCGAGGCGATGTGAAGCAGTCATTAGAAGTAGAGGTGGAATACGCGCTACTAATGTACTTTATTTTTGCTATGTATTGTTATTATTCTTATTTTAACGTTGTCAAAATGTTATTTTAATTTAAAAATAACATGTTCTGGTATAAAACTGTGTATTTTCTTTGATATTACAGATATCAGAAAAATTAAAAAAACAAAATGTTCAGAAAACATGGGGCTATAGTACGATTTCATTATGAATCCGTTGTTGTTGCTAACGCTCCCTACAGGGTGTCTCAAATTTAACGTAAAAAAATTACTTTCAATTTTGCACCCTGTATAAGCCTAAAACTGAAATCTGAATAAAACATTCCATGTTAGTGCAATTGCCAAAGCAAAAAGCTACATTTCAAAAAAAAATTATCGAAATCGATTTAATGGTTCGCGCGAAAATCAACTTTTAAGTTGAGCATAATATTCGGTTGTGCGTTATTTTTGCGGCTAAGTGTATTTCGAACAACTCCACATCACCATCCACTTCTTCAGCATCTTCGGCATCCACTTCTTCAGCCTCTCCGCTATCCACTTATTCAGCATCTTCGACTTCCATTTCTTCGTCATCTCTGGCATTTACTTCTTCACTATCTTTAGGCACTCTTCGGCATTTCCGGCATTCCTTCAATATTTTCGGGCACAGCGGACACTTCGTTTCTGGAAGAACAATACAGCAAGTAAGGATACAACCGCTATACTGGGGAACAAATACATACCTTTGGTTACTGCATTCGCTTTTGCACATCTTGCAGTTCAGAATACACGGGAGTCTGTTGCGCTTGCAAGCGCATCTCATTGTGTTACACCCCGTCATGTAACCGCAACGATCTAGAGCCCAGCAAGCAGACCATATTCCAGGTAGAGTAAACCAAACAGGCTTCCACTCCCTATCATATCGGGTCCAGCCCCAACATTCAGCAGATGGAACGTCGCACCGAGTCGTCCCCAAACCTGACCTGATCTGACCTCCTTGGTACGCCGCCCTTAGGATGTGCTGTCTTAATGCCGCAGATGTCGGTGGGATGAGAGTGGGTGGCTTGTTCTCTGTCGCAAACAGGTGCTTTCTTGCTTGGTTTACGGATATGCACTCCGAGTCTGGCACGCCATATAACTGTACCGTGTACTTCTCAAGGGCTTGCATTGTTTCTTCGTTAGGTGTTGAGAGTGAAGGAAGGGCAATTGATCTGAAGGCCCGTGTAAAGGAATCATCCTTCCAGTGCTTCCAGGCTGTTCTCTTCCCCTTGTACATAAAGAAGGATGTGGTATCGCAGCCCGAAAACGCATGAAATCCGCGCAGCGCGATGGATCTTTCCTCGCCCAGTGCACGAGCTATGCAGGGAATGCCTAAGAATTGCCTGGTTTTACCTGAGCCATATAACACCCAGAGCTCTACAAGCCCAAGATTTTCGAGGGTGTGAAAAAACGATGTCGCCAACACAACATCAGTGTCAGTGCTGCGTACGATTTCTTAGCACCGTGTATCACCGCGTCATGTACATGAAGCATTATGTGTCCGTCAGCCTCCTCCATGGAGTCACACTGGAAGTCTTGGAGGTCAGTGTCAATGCAGGTTGATCTGATGCGCCCGTCTATATTCGTCACAACATGGACATCCCCTAGTCCCTCCAGGAGTTTCTCAGCTAGATAACGGAACAATTCCTGTTTGTTGAGCGCATTTCTTAGAAAGTCAGACCAGTCTTTTGGCAGGACTCCTGAAATAGACATAAAATGACTTACTTATTAAAACAATCGTTAACGTATTATTTACTGGCAAATTCGTGTGGCACTTCGAATCTTACCTTTCTGAGGAAGCTGCTGTCGCCGAACACCGGTTCCACGACTATCGCGTGTCCCATCTTTGATGCTCGTGCCACTGTAGAAGTCCCATACAACATCAACACGATTACCCCTTAATTTTTGAAGTAATTTGCAAATATGTGATTTAACCGGCTTTCATAGTAACGAGCGAACATCCCTTGCCATGGGTTTGGCTTCCTGTGTAACCAAATCGCCTTCAGCCAAAACAGCAAGAAGCTGAGAATCACTCAAAGATTTTGCGCAGAGTTTAACATGCTTAAAAATAACGTCCGTTTCACAGTGTAAGAGGATTATACTAATGTCATCATTTACATTGACAGCTGTTGTTAAAAGATCTAGTAGATCTTCGCTCAGATTTGTCTGCTCCATCCCGTGCTGGGTGCTACATCCGTACTCTGATGTGAAGAGGATGCATCCAGGCTCTGGATCAGAGTATCTACCCTTGCAGTATCTGTAAACTTCAAACAACAGGCCTTGTGCCACAAAGCTTCGTTTTCAACTAACGTAGCCTCAATTCCATGGCCACCATCCAGCGCATCAATAGAAAATCCAGAGGGGTAACTTGAAATTAAAATGCCTTATCTTCTCCAAATTAGCAGCAAGTGTTACGTAGCCCTTATTTTTTAATTTTTCCAAAGGATTTTTAGAAGGACAAATTGTTTTTAAACCAACTTTTTGGCATAGGCAACACTTCTTCCAATCGAGAGATGCGCATGCGGGAAGGGGAACAAGGAATTGGGTGCCACCACCTTAAGCTTGTGTTTTTCCATTGTCTCTATTTTGGCATAAATCACCTAGGGTAAAAAAATTACAATTAAAATTCGATTTTTTTGAAGTTAGTGAAACAAATTATATTTCCGGCTGATCCGGAACTAACATTTCCGGCAGTGGCGGATTTGCAGTCTCGGCCGCCCTAGGCCCCAAGCTATCAGCCGCCCCTTTCTCAGCATCCACCATATAGACTACATAATGAAATTACTTTATTGCCGCCCCTAAATCTGGCCGCCCTAGGACCGGGCCTTAGGGTAAATCCGCCACTGATTTCCGGTTAAACCAGAAATTCTTTTTTAGATTGGATCCTTAAAAGATAACATACTACCTCAAAGGTAAAAAAAAACATTTGGTTTAGACATAGCACAATGTGCTTCACCAAACTTATCTAAAATCCTGCAGGGAATTTAAATATAAAATAATATATTACACGTTCCATTGAAAATAAAAAGTTATTGGCAAGTTCCGATATAACCGGAAGTGGATGATCGTAAAATACATTAAAATTATAGAGAATCTTGAATAACCCTGTACTCCCAAAATTTAGAATTTTAAGTACTACCTAACCACGAAAACTTCTAACGAAGAACTATACTATATCGTGATACACCCTGTATAGCGCCCATAGAGCCAAACGGTGGACCCTAGTGGACTTAAAACCTATTCCATTCGCTTCGGCATCCAGAAATTATTTTAAAATGACTCCCGTCCTACAAAAATCGTCCATAAAACAATATAGTTCAATAGATCTGGCCCTGTTTATAAAAAAATACCCCCTTTCAATCCCTAAGGGATGAAATTTGGTGTGCTTCGGAAAAAAACATTGCCTTAGGTATAAGCAACAACTCCACCAAACGCCATGCTTGTATCATAATATGCCACATTCTTCGGTGATTTTTAGTGAACCGCCACTACCAGTCTTTTGAGCGCAGGACAAATTAATGTGTTTATCTCTGTCACACTTACAATAACAATTTTCTGTCTCCCTCGCATTCACAGTAAGCGTTAAAGGAGTATGTTCTAGATTATTTATATATAAATTCGACATTTTATGCGAATTTTTTCTTTCCCTAAAAACGTATTTTTAATTCAAGAAACCAGTGTAACAGTGTCTTGTCTTTATACTCACAAAAAGTCGTTAAAAATGTAGCTGGGGTTGTGATTTTCCCCCTTTTCCTCTTAGTTATGCACTTGTTTTTAATTCAACCCACACTGGTGAGTCATTTAAAATATAGATTAGTTTGTTAGGTAGACTAACGAAATAATTTATAAATTGTAGATTGTCCTGAAGATGAAATAAAATAAATTTCGAAAGCTTGACAGAACAATAAAGGGTGTTCCTTTAATTTAAGCCTAAAAATAAGCCAGACTGCATCCCCAAGAAAACCTACGTTTTTGATATTTTATATCACTCTACTAGAGTGAGACGATATCTAAGCTTGCAAGAATATCGTTTTTCTTCAAACGTCAGTAAATCCGTCATTACTCGACTGTGTAGGCGGCCGTGAAGTTTCGTTTTTCCTCCGCCGGAGCTTTACTTTTCACTTTTCCGCCGGCGGAGGTAAAAGTGTTGTCATAGCAACATAGATACAATACAAACAGACAACAAAATAGGCGTCAACAACTCAAGATTTATTATACTACAATTTGTATTTATCACTCCCCACACAACATATAAACGTTATAGAGATATCCTATAAATATCTACCATGGATATTGAAAATGTCTTAAGGATATCTAGTGACAATAGAGGAATATCCATAGGATAATTAAATGGGACAAAAAAAGTTATCTTGAAAACATCCCTCAACAATTTTTATGAGATTATTAAGAACATCCTTATGATATCATGGTGACCACACCTGTCCGTTTATAGGATAATTACAACTCGTCCTGGGATCATATGGGTACTTTTTTCGGACGTTATTTACAGAGTGTCCAAAATACTATATACTACCCCCTCCCCCCTTTTTTAAACTTTAAAGAGATTAGAAAACATTTATATGTACGAAAATGTTAAGTAAAAATTAAGCTTTATACTTTAAATATTTTTGTGCAAGAAGTGAATATTTTTTTTAATAGAGAGGACATGTTATATAATATTGTTACATATTATTCTTCAAACCATTCTAACCTTTTTTTGTGTGGTATATGACACATTTGTTGACATATTGTCGCTTGAAAAATGACAATTTTGACAGGTTGTAAAAACCAACATTTTTTACTTAGGGCAAAATGGTCTCTTTCTAATATTTTAGGTTTTCGTGGTCAAGTGTTTGACGTCAATATTAAAACGTTTGAATTATACATGTCAAAACTGTCAATTTTCAACAGCAATAATATGTCAAAGATATAGAGCGTGCTACACAATTTAAAAAATTAAATGTTATTTCGAAAGCGTGAACGTTTATTCAACTGCTAATAACGAACTAAACAGCAAAGGATGCTTTTTTACAGGATGCGACGCATCTAAGAGCTGAAATGTTATAATTTTATGGCCTGTAAAGTATAAATGAAATACTTTTCAAATAAACTTAGTCAACTATATTTATTAATAATTAATTTATTCACAAATCAATTATTATCTTCGGCTTCCTCTACTATTATTCCATCCCCTACTCTTTCTTTTTTTTGCCCTTGCTGGAGCATGACGTAGCCAGTCTTTTAATTTTTTTTCAATGTCAACTTCGGTGCAGTCTTTTAATTTTTTGACATTTTTCGATGCATCTACAAAAATATTCTACTTGAGATAATTTAATTTTTTAATTTACAATTTTTTGGGATAATCCAAAAAATGGAGTTTATTGTAGTTAACAGTAATTTTTTTGTGTAAAAAAGTTCTTTTACTTTATTTTTATACAAAGAAAGGAAATAAATATAATTATTTTTTTATTTTAGTACGAAAAGTAATGAATTGTAAAATTCTTACCTTGTAATGCTTTTGTTAGAGAGTAGATGCCAAATGGTTTTTTTCCTTTATGTCCAGTAAAAGAAAAGTGGGAAGCTAATTCATCTGTCAAAATACGCCCCATTACTCTTTTAACAAAATCATATGGGGATTCTCCACCAATCCTTGACATAAATTTAACCTAAAACATACATAAAGCAATAATAAAAAAATAGAAGAAAAAAATACATTTAAGACAAACATTATTAACTATTTCAATTTTCAGAAGCTTTTTTTAATCAATTTTTCAATTATTACTGAAATGTATTTAAAATTAAGAATGTGCAGTTTTATACAGTAATTAGGTACTACTTAACCATTAAGTCAAACCAGAAGGAAATTTACAAAAAAATACAGGAAAATGAATACTTACAATTTTCAAATAATTTTCTTTTTCTACAAGAGTTTTGTCAAACTCTTCCAAATGTTCAATATTATTAAAAGGAAATAATGAGTAGGTATCTTCTGTAGCAGGTAATTCTGATAAAGTTGGCTCGCTGGCTGCTTCTAAATGCTCTTTTATAAAAGCTATATCATTAACTGCTCCTTTTAAAAGAAGAGTTAAATAAGAAATTCTTGAGCATAACTTCTGAAGTGTATCTAAAAAAAAACATAAAAGGATAATACTTGCCAGTAAACACATTTTAAAAATGTACCTTCTTCATTAACTGTTAGCCTTTTATTTGTAGTACTTGGTGTGGATGGGAAAACGTCTGCCTTTTTTGGAACAACATTTTTAGAATGTGGTAAAATTTTGCCATGGTTCTGTTGCTTGACATATTCATCCTCATCAAGGTCATCTGCTACTTCTAAAACACAACAATTAAAATAAAATTAAAACAATAGGAAAGTTAACTCTGAAATCATTACCCAAAATGTTATTATTGTTAGGGGCTTACCTTGCTGAATGAAACTTTCGTCAACAACTTTGCTAGGAACTGATAGTAGTGAGGAAGCATAACTTGCATCAGAACTCTCTGCTTCGTCGTCTGAAGGTGAATACCTTTTGTTTTGTTTTATTGCTCTTCCTTTTGAAGAACTTAGCTTCACTTTGTTGCCAGCAATATCAGATTCTGACGAACTTATGTCAGATTTATAACACGCCTTAGTTGCAGCATTTGAGGCATGTGTATAATCATCTAAAATTGAAAAAGAAATAAAAATAAGTTTTTACTGGTTTTCAAAGTTTTTTTCTTTAATACAAGGTGCTCAAAAAACTACAAGCCCTTGCCTAAAATATGGAAATTTAATTTTTTAAATGAAAAATTTAAAGGTCAGCAATTAATTCTGAGGGCAAAAATTAAAGAGATTGTTTAATTTGACAAGTTTCAATATTTTTTCCCTAATTTTAGTAAGTTGATAACATGCTTACCATATACTTTATTTGCGCCCATTAATCTTATTTTGACAATATCCCATTTTCCTTTTTCTGGCAAGGAACAGCTTTTTATAAGAGATGCTACAAAATGTTTCTTGACATTAGGCCAATAACACAAATCGTTGTTGATAATCCAACATTTGGGAACAACTTCCACCCTTTCTTCATCGACAAAAACCACAACATGCCAAACCATCACACCAGATGTTTATATTTTGCTTCAACAAAACAGAAAATGTCTAAATACAGCAAGCAAAAAAGTAACACAGTCAAATTAAACTAAAACTAAAACATACACCCAAAGCCAAAATGAAATAATATTAGATACATATACATATGTACCTATATAAACTAAATATTTTTAGTAATGCTAACACAACAATAAAATTATTAGGGTTTTCATGAAGTTGCATAATTTTAATTGTTACTCTACGTCTAAGTTAATAAATTATGAAGATTTCAAAATATAAAATTTATAGGAAATAATATTTGAAAGTATACTGGCACGTGTTCGGTTATACAATAAACAAAAGTTACATACATTACATATTTAACTCTCAATGTGTAGTAAAGGAAAAACTACAAACTTTGTTTTGGTAACAGGCAATTTTACATATTTTAATTTAATATCACTTAAAGCCCAAATGTTTAAAATATCGTCTAAGTCTGACACTGCAAAACTACCGAGATAGGAAGAAGGGCAAGGCTTACTAAAAAAATCAGAAATATTTTTAAATTTTCTGCCCACTACCCTAGTTTCATTTTTATTATTTGTAACAAAATTCTCAATAATTATAATATCCCCGTTGGTTAAACTACAACAATTATCAGGGGATACTATTTTCAACTTAAAATGTTTAAAGGGATATTCAATATACTGTGGATCAAAACATCCTTTTGGAAGAGGCCCCGAAGAATGTGTTTTTGATGGAAGGCGGCAGATATTTTTAGTGCACGTTATATTTAAATTAGCACTTTCAAATTCACTTAGACGATTTATTATTTGTTTAAGAGGTTTTTCTGACTTTCTTATCAACTTCTTTAGAATTTGTAAAAAATTTTCAAATTTAAATGCATCAAACTTGCTTAAATTTCCAAAAATTCGGCTGTCATCAGTTAAGTGTAACAAATTATGAATATTGTGTGACATAAATTCAACAGAATAAAGAACAGGGAATTTCTTTACAAAATATTTTAAAAGGCTTTGGGCATAGTCCATTTTTTCACCTGTGCATTCTGCACTTGATAATATAAATATTGCTGAATGTAAAACCATAAAATGCTGATAATATTTTTTTTCTAAAATATTTCTGGTAACCAATGGGCCTGTATATAGCAAAAATTGGCGAAACTCTGTTGCCTTCCATCTCTTAACCTCATTTAAGGCCCTGGGTTTTCTACAAAATTCTAATGGAATGTGTTCTTTTAGTCGTACCAAATTTTCTGATATGTTTGATAAACATCTACTTGACAACTTAAAAGGAGGTTTTCCTACACACCACAAGTCTATAAGAAGCTTTTTCATTACACCCAAATAAATAAGATGCATAGGATCTAAAGGGAATGAAGAAACTAATCCAAAATTTGGCACATTTGTGAGAATAGTTGTACCTGTATGATGCTCCTCTTGTCGAAATAACAAAAAATCTTCATCTGAACGTTTATTAAATTCTACTTCTGGAAAACATACACGATTATTAATATAGGACCCTTCTTGATAGCACTTTGTACACGAATTATAAGCAGTATGGCCCTTTGTATATCTGACAAAAGATTTTGCGGGAGCATCACAGATAAAGCCTTTGATTCTAAATGGTATTGAGTTGTTCATAAAATTAACGCCATTGTTAGTAAGACTAATTGCTTCATCAACAAACTCTTTTAAAAAATCATTACAGTCTTTTGGTTTCTCAGAACCATGATATAAACCAACAACAGTCACAAAATCTGAATTAAAAAGTGAAATTAATATTGGGTACAACTGACTTCCCGAGCTTTTACTTATAGGTAAACCATCTACATTTACTAATATTTCACAACTTTTTATTAGTTGAGAATGTGCATTAAACTCATTTTGAAGATTTTTTTGTAATTGTTTTTCTAAACCAAAATAATAATACTCTCCAGGATGTACTGACCGAGTTAGAATAGTTTTAGCGGGAGTTTTTAGTAATGTTCGAGCATCTATTGGTAAGGTCGGAAAGTGCGGTTTTAAAATTTTTAACAATTCAGATAGTGTCACATTATTTACTTTATTTGAAAGAGCCCAGTTCTGCAGTTGTTCATGTATACCAGTATTTTGTACCTGTGAGGTAAAAGGCTGTGTTTCTAAATTAATATCATCAAAATTTAAAGAGTCGACAGAATCAGAATCTGTCTGTAAATCATTGTCGAAAAGCTCAAAGGAAGCAATAAAGTTAGAGTTATCATTTTCAGCCACACTACTATTACCACTTTTATTTAATGATGTAGACTCACAGAAGCTATCGCTGATCTGAGTTTGAGGCTGTCGAAGATCCACTAAATTTGGTGTTATTGGAACAAACCGATCTTGATCTGATAAAATATTAATATGCCTATCACTAACAGTAGGAACACTAGAATTAGATATGCTACTGCTGGTCAAAGTTAATGTATCTTTCCTCAAAGCTCGATAAAAAGTAGATTTACGCTTTCTTATTCTTGCTTTAGGCATAGCTGAGCTCGGTTGCTCTTCACAATTATAACAAATTTACGACCAAATTTAGGTAGTTATTACTACCAGAGAAAATATCACAAACACGTAGGGACACTGTTGTACCCCAAAAAACGCAAGCACACAAAGCGGTAAAAGTTTGAAAAAACTCACGTGAAATCCTGCAAACCAAGAACAATATCAATTTATTATTCTTGACTGAAAGCGACGAACGCCGCAACAAACACGTACCCTGTGGTACGTGGCCCCAAAATATTACCACTTTTTGGGAAGGACGCCGAAAAAACGAGGGATTACAATTCACATTCCCATAAGACAGATGACAGTTCGCCACAATGGCGCCAAATCCAAATCGACATGGTGCCAAAATAAAGTTCTTCTTTTCAGTAAAAGCTTATTCGATTAGTAGAGCAAGACAATTGGAGTGTATGCTCGTCCTTTTCTTCCCCATACCATTAAATAAAATAATTCACAATTGTAAGTCATCTGGCCAGCATTGCCAGATAGCGAGTCAAATAAAATAATTATTTACATCGTTTATTTTTGGGTTACATGTTACATTTATTTGGTAGATGCACAAATAAACATGTATTAGAAAACCATTTTATTACATTTTGATGAAGATTACCATCGCAGCTCGCTGCCCCATGGCAACTTCTTATTATCTTCTTTTAATACTAGTTATAAGAAAAGGACGATGATACGCTGCGCAGTTGCACTAACCTCGCCCATAATATAATTCTGTTATTCATTACTAGATAGCCTTGCCACCGGCCGCGGGTACGATTCTGGCTTAACGCGACAATTTTTTTAATTTATAGTAGGTATTTTTATTAATGTCAAGTGCCAACAACTACAACCACCGGGGCTTGTCGGTGAAAATAGACATTTATTATTTTATAGCAATTTAAATAAATATTCAATTCAGTAATCAACATCCAAAGGATATTTATAGAATATTTTGATCTCTTATTAAATAAACAATCAATAAATTATATACATATTAAGTATTTGAAAAATTATAATGTAAGATCATTAATTTAATTTTTAAATTCGTAGTATATTTTGTTAATAGATGGTATTATCTCAGATACCTAGTATACCTAATATCCCTTCAACATGCATAGGATATTTCAAAATTTTGATTTAATTTTTTGTCCCAAGCTAGATATTTATAGGATGTCCAATTTGGATATTTGTAAGATATCCCAACATAAGACATCTAGAGGATATTAAGACATTCAGTGAATATCCTATAGATATTTTCCACAAGATGATCTTGTGCTGGGACATTCTGACATTCTATAAATATCCTGAGGATTTCTTCTGCTGTGTGGGTCAATTTGTGACTGCATTTCTAAAAATCACTAATTTAGGAACAAATTGGTTATTATTTAATCGAACTTACGCAATAACTGCTTATCAATACGGAATTAAAACGCAATCAGAGACGCAATCGTAAAAAAATGATTATTGTTGACAGTGTCCACTGACAGCTTTATGTTATATTCACCGACACCGGTCTAAGCAAGACCACCTACGACCGTGGTCTATGCCGCCTTGCGAACCCATTTATCTTTAATAATAATTAGATATTATTACTATTAAAAAGAGATGTTTTTGCATTAATTTGTCGAAATTTGAAGAAAAAACAGCATATTTTATTTGGAGGAAAAGTTACTTTTCATGGCTTGCTCTCTTAAACACGAGCGCGCCATGAAAAGTATCACTTTTCCTCCATATAAAATAATATACTATTTCGCCTAAATGGATGTCTTCGAGTATTCTGGTAAGGTGTTCCGAATTTTTGACGTAAGATTCCGCACGTTCAGTTGTTGGTTGCATTATACTTGCGAGATATTATTCTAGTTTTTGTGTTTGAGAATTCACTGCATCACTGCACTTATGATGGGTCTTAAAGGCACGCCGGGTTTGTGTATCTTGGGTAGGCCGTAAAGTTTTGGACATCTGCTGGATTTTTCTCGTGGGATGATATTTTTCTCAATCTCTGGGTCTAAGTTTGCTGCTTTTATTTTGGTTTTGGTGGTCTTTTCTAGGTAAGTAGTTGGATCCCTGTTGGATTTTTTATATGTTTTATCCTTAAGAATGTCCGACATTT